>CM061131.1:60806542-61032288 GCA_030789695.1 Scilla litardierei
CCCCCCCCCCCCCCCCCCCCCCCCGCTCAGCGCCCCCGCCCCGCCCCCGCCTCCTCCCAAACTCTTTGCCTTAGTAGGACAAAGGAGTGCCACATGGGACAACCCCTTTGTCCTAGTATGACAAAATTCAAAATTTCCACTCAAATTTCAAATTATTAGAATTTCCACACATGTAGTTTTCCCCCAAAGATTAACTTCCTTCCCCCCAAATACAATTCAAACTATTCTCTTAACCATTGTCCTAGTCAGTATAAGATGTCTTGAAGCTTTGTCATAGTCATCAATAAAGCTTGTCCTAGTCATATTTTGGTGCCACATAAGACAAAGATTCAAAAAACTCATCAAATGTGTAATAGACGTTCCCCACCAATTGAATATATGGTAGATCTATTCTTTATGTAGTGACCCTTGATCGCCATTGCAATGATCTAAGTTTGTCATTTGTAGATAGCTTGCGGGATATATTGTAGGTTAGTTAGACTCCAGTTCAGAGTAAGATATGGCAAGTGTGTGTGCCTCACACCACCCGGCTTGAGTGTCTTTCATCACATGGTAGAACTTTACTGATATGTGCTGGTTGCAGTGATCAATTTGTTAATGTTTGTTGCGATTATATGTCATTAGATTGTATGATCTCATTCTGGTTCCTTCAAAATATGGTTATATGATTTCACTCTAGTTGCCTTGCTGGGAGACTTTGGCAGCAGTGGCGGAGCCAGGAAAATTTGTTGGGGGGGGAAACATAATAATAAAAATATTTTGTTTTCATAAAAGAATACAAAGGAAAAAATCAGAGTTTCATCATTAATATAAAAAATAAACTTACAACACATATCGACGTGTTTTCATATTTTGAAATCGCGTGATGATTACATCATTACCAATTGTATCAAATATGTCTTTTTCTATGAATGTAATCAAGTTACCATTCATCCACTGATCTCTCATGCGATTTCGAAGTCGAGTTTTGATGATATTCATTGCTGAAAATGCTCTCTCAACTGTAGCTGTTGCAACTGATATTATCAGTGCTAACTTTAGCAGCAAATAAATTAAGGGATAGACTTTGTCCTTTTTAGTCATGATAATTCTTTCTACAAGACCTGCCATTCCATTTAATTCTGAAAACTCCTCATTCGATCGTATATCCAAAATAAAAGTGTCAAGTTGGTTATCAAGCTCCAGGAGTTCTATGTCAGAAAACTCATTAGGATAAAATTGTGCAAGACGAATTAAGTTCTCTTTATTGAAAAAAGAGAAATGATCATTTGGACTTAAGCATGCAACCCCCAAAAGTAGCCTTAAATGATCATTTGGACTTAAGCATGCAACCCCCAAAAGTAGATCTGTATTTGCATCAGGAAACCGATTGTTAAGCTCCTGAACTTGCATATCGATCACAGTCAGAAAAAATCCTACACGATAATAATGTAGGTTGGTGCATTCTGAAGCTTTGCGGCGAGATCTCCCTCGAGCTACAAATTTTTCATCCATTTTAGGAACATTGATCCCTTGTTTCACACAAAATGTTGACACTTCAATAAGAAGATTATCCCACCCATCATCTCTCATCATCTGCATTCTTTTTTTAGAAATACTTACTAATTCCATAGCATTTACAATATCCTGATCTTTTCTTTGCAATGCCTACGACAGTTCATGTGTAATTCCAAGAACATTCTTCATCAAATGTAAGCCGATTATAAAATCAAAAGATTGCATTGATTCCAACAACGCATAAGCTTTTGTCCTTTGCTCTGAATTTGCCCCATCTTCTTCAATTATTTCAAGTACCTCAATTACAAAATGAAACATCATTATTAAACTAAGCAAACCACAAAAATGTAGGCTCCAACGTGTATCATCGGGTCTTTTCAAAGAGCATTCTTGATTTAGGCCTCTTCCACTCGATAATTCACCTTTTTCTACCATACTGATTTCACTAGCTTGTTTCTCTTGGAGAGTATCACACCGCTTGCAAGATGCTTTAACAACATTTGGAATGTTAGAGACCAAGCTAAACAAAGAGGCGATCTGGATGTGATTTTTTGCTGTAGCAACTAAAGCTAATTGAAGATGATGAACAAAACAATGTACATAAAATGTACATCTATTCTCATTAAGAATTAATGATTTGAGTCCATTAAATTCACCTGCATGTTGCTGGCTCCGTCGTATCCTTGACATCGTAACCTTGATATGCTAAGTCCATGCTTAGCAAACAACGCTTCAATCCCTTTTTTAAGCGATGACGGACTAGTTTCCTTAACATATACAATACCAATGAAGCGTTCAACAACATGACCCATATTATTAACATATCGCAAGGCTACTGACATTTGCTCCTTTGTTGAAACATCCCGAGATTCATCAATAAGTATTGAAAACAAGCTTACATCAAGCTCTCCAATGATAGCATTAGCAGTCTCAATTGCACAAGCACTAACAATATCTTTTTGTATATCAGGCAAAGTTAATTTGTAATTTTCAGGAGCGTTTCGAAGCACAACTTTTTTGATATCATCATTGTCGTCACCAAGAAACTATAAGAGCTCAAGAAATTTTCATCTGTTGGTTGAATCTTTTGACTCATTATGACCCCGAAAAGCTAGCCCTTGTCGAAGAAGAAAACGAATGCAATCAATCAAAGAACTAAGACGAACTCTATAATCATATAAAACTTGATCAGACTGTTTGGACAATTGGGGTAGAATATGTTGCTTTGCATTTAATAAATTTTCGGCCATCTTCCTAGCTTGATTGTGAAAGCTACTAGGGCCTCCAACAAGAGTGCTACACCGATCTTTCTTTTTCCAATTCTTGAATCCTTCGACAACAAAAGAATCACCTCCTCCTTGTTCTCTATTTTCGATTTTGAAAAGATAGCAGTACAAACAAAATGCGGCATCTTTTTCAATATTGTATTCCAACCAATCTGGATATTCAACAAACCAATTTCGATTGAACCTTCGACAATAATTTCCTATTTTTGTTTGTGGAAATTGATGATTGCGAGGTTGACATGGTCCTTTTTGCAAGTATGATATACGAATTTGGTCCCGAATATTCGGATCATAATCTAAAATACGAGTTCGTAAACCATGATCAGCAGAAAATCTACCAAGTCGAGATCAACACGACTTTTCTTTGAAGTAGATGGATTTCATTTCTTATTTTCTTGTGCAGGAAGTGAGTGCTTGTTGGATATGCTTCTATGGAATTACCTTTCCATTGTATATGAATAATGAAAAGGTCCAATTCTTCTAAATTCTGAAATATAGATATTAATATTATGTTAAAAAAATTTCATATGATCACTACTTTTCATAGATTCATTGAAACAATTGACATACTTATTATATGATAAGAGTAGTTTAATAAGAGAAAACTACTGAAACAAATAAGTCATGTCTAATTAATTTATTTTTACCTTTCCTTCTTTTTGGTTACAAAATTATCAAAGCTCCTTACTTATTGTAGACTTGTAAACTTGGCTTGTAGCCAACGTCCTAAATCAAAAAATTCATAATAATTATCAGAACTCGTAAGTCGTAACTAATATCAAATTAATGACATCAAGATTCAAGAAATCTTACAAGCAAGATTCAAGAAATCTTACAAGCATCGAAGATACATTTGCTTGCTGGACCTGGTCCTCTGCCCTCTGGAATCTGGATAGAGATCCACCACAATTACTAGAGATTTATGATTTAATCTAACTCATCAGTTTTCTAGCCAGTAGTTCACTTCCAAAGTAAAACATCTCTACCCTCTTAAACGAAGAATTAAGCTATTCTGCACTCTCTGTAGCAATAGAGTTAGTAAATGGATTTACATTTTATAAAGCAAAACACAGGTTGTTCATTGCCAGAGGCCCAGAAGCATTCTGCCCAAAAGACCCAACAAAATTTATTACTTTGAAACAAAAACTGGTGCCACTAAAAATTTCCAGAATATTTATCCAATAAAGGTAAGTCATAAATTCATGACTTGTGGTGATTTATTTTCCATAAAACTATAAAACATATCAAAAGACAGATCTTTGGTCCACAATACAAACCTCGGGTTCGGTCCGTCGGGGCTCGGGTTCGGTCCGTCGGGGCTCGGGCTGAGTTCCGTTTGCAGCATTGAATCTGAAAATACGCAGGGCGGCAAAACGCTGCTGCTGCTGGTGTGCGTGGTTCTACCGGAGATTTGTTTCCCGCAGGGCATCAATTGAAGCAGCGTACTAGGGTTTCGAAGGCCGAATGCGGCTGAACGTGGCTCTCAAGCTGTTGAACAAGGGTTTGGTGATTTGGTTAGGATGGGGAATGGTTTGTTCGCCCCTGGTTTTACAAAACTGAAACTGCTTTGCAGTTTGCATTATTCCAATCATTTAATGCACAAGAAAATTTACTAAATTATATATTTTAATAAGCCAAAGAACCGATATCACTTGTCACTTATCAGTTGGAGTAATTGCACTGTCATTTCTCAACTTGGGGAGGGTCACAATTGCCCCCACAATTGCCCCCAGTTACTTGTCAGTGAGGGCAATAGCTGATTAAAACCTTTGGACTTTTGCCCAAGTCAGTGGGGGCAATTTCAACTGAGGGAGGGTCACAATTTCCCCATGTTACTTCTCAATGAGGGTACTTGACTAATAAAACCTCTGGGCTTTTGCCCAAGTCAGTAGGGGCAATTGCCCCCATTTGCCCCACTTGCCTCCGCCACTGTTTGGCAGTATAGTAATGATAATGAGGTGTAATATCTGTTATCAGTTTAGTGTATCTCAACATGGCCAAAAGGCCTGGCGGCCCGCTACCTGGCTCGCCCGTACCCGATCAACAAGCCGGCCATTGCCCGGTGCCATTGACCAGGCTGTGGGCCAAGCTTGGTTCGGCGCTAGGACCGGGCTTCCGAAGAGGAGGTGGTCCATCGGGCCGGGCCGGCCCGTGGCCCACCCTCTAACGGGTCGGGCCCGGCCCAGGCCACTTTCCCCCGCACGGCCCCAGATCAGCTGTGAACGTCATGCCTGTTGGGAACGGTCCCCCAAGGGGGTATTTGGTCTTTTTCTGGAAAAAAGACCAAAAAACCACCTCCAAAGGTTAAAAACGATCAATTTTGGGGAGTTTTTTTTTCTTTTTGCACCTAAAAAATTCCTATAAATTGTTCCACACATCCTCACATTTTTTTCACCACTCTCAATTTCTCACACACTCTCATATTCTCTATTCACATACACTATATCAAGTTCAAGCTCTCAAGGCTCAGCATTCTGGCTCTCAAGTCTCAACTAGCCATCTTTATTTGCGCTTAACTTTCTGGCAATTAGCAAGCTCTTAACGCTCTTATGATGTGTATGTTCTTTACTCAACCCTGCAATCAAAATCCTTTAGATTTAGTTTTATTTATATATTGGGTGTAATATTTGTTTATAGTATTAGAAAGAAATGTATTTAATCCTGAAATTTTCGAAGGTTCCGGGTTGAAACATTAAATTTTATTAATTAAATTTTTTTGGGGGTATTTAAGTCGACTAACCTTACCCATCATACAATAGCCAGAAAAATAACTCTAATACAAATAAGAAAATGATAATACACATACGAAATGAAAATCACTTATCTTTTGTCTCTTCTTCGTTAGAGTCTTAGGAAAGGTCCTTTTTATCTTGCGAGCGGTTTTCAGAATGGAACCAATCCTTCGCACAAACCGCCACTTCAACTATATCTTCCTTCATCCTTGACCTCTTGTCGCTCAGAATGTGAGCACCTGCACTAAAAGCAGACTCTGAAGCAACAATAGATATATGGACCGGCAACAAATCACGAGCCACGATAGCAATAATTGGATACTGAGAAACATACCCTTTCCGCCAGGTCAGAGTACCAAATTTCTCATCATCCATTTCTGCCTCAATAAAAGGAACCGGATTTGCTAAATACTTAGACAGATCACTAGAAGAACTGTCTGTAATGTTTTTGTTACTTCTTCCCTAAAATCTGTCGGATACTACTTGAAGAAAAAGTAATAGCAGGCACAAAAGAAGTATTTGAAGACCTACCGAATCTAGTCTTATAAGTTGCAAAAAAGGTTTCTTAAGATAGTTTTAAACATAACTATAAGTTCATCTAAGAGAAATCTCATGTTTTCATAATAGGTTTATAATAACCTAATTACAACTTCCTCCTTAATATGTGGATCGAAAACATTAGCTAAAGAGTAAAGCATAGGAACATGATTCCAATATTTCACTAGTTTTTTCTCCATGTCTGCTTTCATAGGAAGAAGAGCAGTGTTAGGGTCCACATGGTCTCTATACTTAACTTGAATTTCCAAAATTAAAACTAATTGTTCTAAGCCTAAAATTGATGTTGAGTAGTACACTCTAGAAAGTTTATTTGTAGCAGTAAAAAAATCTCAAAAAATTCATGAAGATGCTCTATAGTTCTCCACTCATATTCACTAATGTCATAATCTGCGTCAAATGCAAGGTGTGTACCTGCAAAATCAGTAAGATGTTCTCTATTCTTTAGCATGGAACGTGTGTCATGCCCCGCTTCCCATTATACTTGGGAGCAAGAATGCGAACGGGTCCGCAATGTGCGTAAAATAAGGAGTATTTTTTTCTTTTTTTTTTCTTTTCTTTCTCCTTAGTTTAAACACAATAAGCGTTTGTGATTTAAAACTACATGTTCTTGCATGCTTACTTAAGAAACAACTTGAATAACATTGTTACAATCAAAGCATTTAGAATAGGATACAAGCATAGCATGGTCAAGACAATAACAACACACACAAGTCTCAATAATAGTACAACTCAACGGCACTGGCGTGAAGGTAGTAATAACACTGGCCTTCAATAGGCTGATACTCCACGTAGTCCTCGAGCACTGGCTCGATCTCTGCAATATGGTCCTCAATAAACCCGCTCTCAAAACCTGACAGGCATTTCATATACACTACAAAATGAAATGCCCGTCAGCGAGGGTCAATCGACAAGTATTTCCACATAATTTGATGGAAAAGCATATATAATTGAGACATAAAGAAAGACATGATATGAGTATGATGTATGCATGTTATAGGAGTATAATATGAGCATGATATAAGCATAATATGAGCATAGTAAGAGCATGACGAGTATGGTGTGAAAGCGCGCGCGCACACACACAGGAGGGATCAAATAACCCCCCAAAATAACCCCCAAGAAAACCCCCTTGCAAAAAGTCTATTCCCTTCTATTTTTTCAGAATATCCGAACCATTCATCTTAATGTCCAACCTCTAAAACCCCAACCCACCAATTTTCAGGCCGATCCCATGTTGTTGGCTTGTTCATCCATCCGACCCAAATTTAACGGTTTCACATGAACTTAACTTTTGCGAAGGGTGGATGAATGAGCAAAACACATCGGATCGGGCTAAAAATTGGTAGGTTAGGGTTTTAGAGGGTGGAGATCAAGATGAACTGTTCGGATCTTCCGAAAAAATAAGGGGCATAGACTTTTTGCAAGGGGGTTTTCTTGGGGGTTATTTGATCTCTCCTTATATATATATATTTGACGATTAAAGTTAGTCTATATTAATCTAGTAAAAAGATTACAAAGCAGCCACGCAAGTAACATCAAGTAGACAATAAGAAGAGAGGTGATAGGGCACATGCACCATCACCCTCTACTAAATACTATCTACCACCATTACTTAGCTTGTCCGAATAGGTATGTGCATAGTTACATAACAACAAAAACAAACAAAACAAATACTGGTGGTAAGTAAAGTAGCCATCCCGCATCAATATGCCCCCAATTTGAGAAAGGGGTAGGGTCTGAAGCCTCATCAATATTCAACAGGCGGAGGGAGGCTCTAACATCATATGCCATCTCTTCAGACAATACAGTCCTACCCTTGAATTTGCTTTCAAATATTCGCTTATTACGCTCCTTCCATATGTGCCATACCATAGAGGATAGAGATAATTTGGCCAAGACATTCAATGGATCTTTCTTACTGTATGTAGCATGAAAAAGATCACAAACTCCTTGGATTGTTCTTGGAACAGGACCTATGTAGCACATCTTCATTAGGCACCTAGTTAGCATGTATTTGGAGTAATCACAATCAAAGAAAAGGTGGGTAATGCTCTCAGGAGAATTAGATGAACAAAGAACACATCAGTTATCACATGCAATTCCCCTTTTTCGTAGCTGCTCTGTAGTCAGCAATTTATTATGAATTTCCTTGAGCAAAGTAATTGCAAACTTCGGCACATTGTGGGGGTACCAAATTGATTCATAATAGGGGAATGGAGAGGAGGCTGACTGTGCACCATTCCATGCTGAACGTAAAGAACATGCGGGCCCAGGGACCCTGGACCAATCATCAGTTCCTTCCCCAAGAGCAAAATTCTGCAACAAATGCCGTACGCCGTCAATATCCGAGGTGCTTCTCCATCCAGTATCCGCCCAAAAGTCACTTACCCGTGCCATTTTGCTCCCTTAGGCTGGCTCTTGCAACAGGTGGAGAGGACCATTTGGGTGCCAATTGTCGTACCAGAAGGATGTCGATCTTCCATCCTTCACAACTCGCCTAATAAGCTTCTGGGAATGAATACGGTTTTCAAAATTAACTTCTAAGAACCAGAGTCAGTAGGCCTAGCTTTTGACAATAGAACCCATATTTAACAGCACCATAATGATTCCTCATGTATTTTGCCCAAATACCTTTATTGGCTAGCACTCTCCAGGTAAGACGGATACCGGAAGCAACATTTAAATCATCAAGAGATCTTAGACCAACTCCTCCTTCCTTCTTTGGGGGTGCACATGTCCTTCCAGGCCCAAATATTAAGCTTAGCACAAATAAATTTCCTGCAAGCTGAGTTAATAGCACGTATGACAGATGGTGGGAGGCAATACGCCTGCATCCAGAAAGCCACCATACCATAAATTACCGAGCGCACCAACTCAATCTTCCCAGAGATAGAGAGTAGCGAGGAAGACCACCCCAAAAGCCTTTTTTTTTGCATTTATCCACGAGCCTACTGAACAAAGATGCTTTTGGATATTTTGAGAAGAATGGAAGTCCCAAATATATACTAAAATTTGTAACCATTTTAATACCAATAATTTCAGAGGGGTTACCAGCATTTCGCACTCCCTTACTAAAGATAGCCGAGCTTTTATCCCAATTAATCTGGAGTCCAGAGAATAGCTTGAATCTATTTAACAAATCCTAAAGGCCATTAAGAGAATGAGGATTTGCTCTGCAGAAAACAAAGAGATCATCCGCAAATAGGAGGTGGGAAATAGCTCCAGACTTTCGCATGGGCAAAATAGCTCCCGATGATTCAGCTTGGGCCATAAGAAGTGAAAAAGCTTCCATAACAAGGACAAACAGATAGGGCGAGAGGGGGTCCCCCTGCCGTAGGCCCCTATTGAAATTAAAGTAGCCAACAGGAGATCCTTCCACCAAAACCGAAAACATAGGGGAGGAAAAACATACAGTGAGCCAATTAATAAATCTGTGGGAGAACCTCATTTGATGCAGAAGGAAAAAGATGAATTCTCAATTAACGCTATCAAAAGCTATATATATATATATATATATATATATATATATATATATATATATATATATATATATATATATATATATATATATATATATATATATATATATATATATATATATATATATGGGTAAAGGGATCCTAAGGTGCCTCCTTAGATTCAATCTAAGGAGGCGCCCCCATTTCCCCACATCTCACATTTTTTTGAAATTTTTTTCATGGGTTTATTGTTCACCTTATGGATGATCAACATACCAAATTTCAAGGGATTCCAATACTTTTTGAGCCCCCATCTACCCCTTGCAACTTCGTGGGGTTTTCAGCACGTTTTCAGACCGTTGAATTTGTAAGGGGTAGATGGTGGTGCAAAAAGTATTGGAATCCCTTGAAATTTGGTATGTTGATCATCCATGATGTGAACAACAACCCCATGAAAAAAAATTCCAAAAAAAAATGTAGGCGATGGGGGGAAATGGGGGGGGGGGGGGCTCCTTAGATTTTCATCTAAGGAGGCACCTTAGAATTCCCTTTTCCTATATATATATATATATATATATATATATATATATATATATATATATATATATATATATATATATATATATATATATATATATATATATACACACTAGTCATAACCCGTGCCCGCGGGCACGGTTCATTTAAGATTTTTCCCCGTAAAATATTTGTTCTCCAACAAATTATTTAAACAACCAAAATTTAAAAGAACAACAAATTAGTGTAAAAATATTTAGCGGTACATGCACCTTCGGCGTGGGTGCCTTCGACATGGAACTACAAATACGACGCGAGCGCCTTCGGCTCGAAACAAAAAATTCGAAGCGGGTGCCTTCGACGCGGAACAACATGCGAGCACCTTCGACGCGGAACAACAAATTCGGCGCTGGCGCCTTCGACGCGGAACAACAAATTTGGCGCGGGCGCCTTAGGCGTGAAACAACGCGCGAAAATCTTTGTTCCCAAAAAATTATGTTCACAGCCAAAATGGCACGGAACAACAAATTATCGTAAAAATTATTTAGTAGCACGGACGCCTTAAGCGTGGAACAACAAATTTTACGCAGTTGCCTTCGACACAGAACAACAAATTTGTGCAAAAAAGTTTCGCGGGCACTTTAGGCAAAGAATAACAAATCAGCGAAAAAAAATTTAGCAACACATGAGTGTAAAAAATTTAGCGGGCACCGACGACTTCGGCGCGGAACAGCAAATTTGGCGTGGACACCTTCGGGCGCTGAACAACAAATTAGCGTTAAAAAATTTAACGGACGCCTTCGACGCGGAACAACAAATTCGGCGCGAGCACCTTTTGCGCGGAAGAATGTAGTTCCCAACATTGTTATTTAATTCCTCCCAAATGTTATTTAGTTCCCAAAAAATTTTCGTTTCCCAAATATTTTGTTACCTTCCAAAGAATTTAATTACCTTAAAATTTAGTTCTTCCAAAGGATTCGGTTCATTTTGGGAAGTAAAAAATAAGTATTTTCCCATGTTTTGTATTGTAATCCATCGAAATAATTTCAAGATTTTTTGAAACTATCGAAAAATTTGCTTAGTGATGATTTACCATTAGGGAAATGAAAAAAATCACACAATTCACAATTTCCTTTCGGGTGGATAAGTAATTGGTCTCAAATATGGGGCTCATGTATTTGTCTAGAATTAGGTTAAGACTCATCGATATGGAAAACCATTTTGGTATGGAGTTCTCTTTCGTGAACTTAACAAAAGACTGATGCAATGCAGCCCACATTAAAGAATAGTGGTTGCTAGAGGAATGAATATCTGAGATGGTCAATTGCCAGTAGTATCATTTTAGGGTGGTGCCTATAAGCATATGTGAATGCCTAGTATGTGGTTTCTATAGTATACTATATTGAAAATGAAAAATGTATGAATTGTTCCGTGACTATTTTAGTTGTTCCAGTTAAAGAATTGCATGTCATCACTCCACCTGAGGCTTACATGGCAAGCACATGTTTTACCTGACCAGTTTGTACTTTTAGACAATTTCATGTTGCAAACGAACCCTATGTTTAAAGTTTTTAGCATATAAAAAGTTTTAAAGTTTTTAGCATATAAATTACAGCTTTCAATTAATCACTTCTCTTCAACAAAAACATGATGTGCACACAGAACAACCACAACAAAAGATAGAACTCAGATAAAATCAAAACGTAAGATAAAAAATTGAGATTTAAACTCAAGATTTAAACTTTAAAACCACCTCCAACTTTGCTTATGAACTGAAGATTAAAATCAAAACATGCTTCTTCTTCTTCTTCTTCAAAATTAATATCAAAACTAAAGATCAATAAAATCAGTTTTTGTCCTCCTTAAAAATTAATATCAAACAATTTCCAAAATGACACGTCCAACATATAATGCAAGGTTAGCACATCGTCATCAATTTTGATATATTTCCATTTAAAATTTCAAGACCCAGAACCAATTATAATATCTGTCTTTTTTGTTTTCTTACGGCATTAATCGAAGTTAGAACAAAATCCTGCCAAGTCGGCATCAAACATTTTCATTCAAACTTGAATTAATTTCCAAGCCACCACAAAAAAATTAACCACACAAATCAACAAATTACCTAAAATTAGAAAACTCAATTAATTTTACTCGGCTATTTCTTATCAAATCATCATACACATCATAACTTCTAATTAAGTCCTTAAAATCCTAGAATGGAGAGAAAAGTAATACAGAAATTTTTTTATTCAACAAAGATGGATCTTTAAAAACTACTAAGATGCTAGCCTTTTCCTTCCATTGCTTTTGGGCAACATCAACTGATGAATGGTCTGTACAGTCCGCCATTAGAGATCGTATCCCAGCCAACAACTTACCAAACTCCTTACCATTCTACACTGTTTCTCATCATCCCTCGCAGCTTTTCCAGCTAACTCTACAACCTAATAATATACAACACAACACAACTTAAAATTTTGATTCAAACCCATATCAAGAACAACCAAAAACCCCAAACGTCCATGAATCCCTCAAAAAAACAAATGCCCAGATAAAGAAATACAGATTAATTATAAAAAAACATCGAAAATCAATGATCTGATAAATATGCCGGAGTTTCACACAAAAAATACAAAAAAGCCCAAAAAGTAGGGAATAATCTTAAGTTTTGTTAATCAAGAGTTGGACTGAATCACTGAAAAAAAATCCCTCATAAAAGAAAAAACGCCTCAGTGTTAATTTTAACAAATGTGATCAACTAAAGTCAAGATCAACCCCTCAAAAATGCACAGATAAGGAATTTTAACAAATCTCAACGGTGAGGTACTCGACGAAGGCAGACAGGTAGACGGGGGTGCCGGAGCCGATGCGCAGAGCTTAGCATCTGGCCTTGAGGAAACATGCGATGTGGCCCTTCGGGAATGGGAGGCCCGCCTTTTGCGACCATAACACCACCTTCGACATCGCCTTCAACCTCCCTCAACTTCAAATTTTACTTCAGACCAAGATCAAGAAAAGCACAGTACCCAAACATTGATGAATCCTGCAAAAAAAAACCAGATTAGAAAGTAAGATTCACACAACCTAAACATCGATGACCCATTTATTTACAACATACATATGTCAAGATTCTTGGATGATTGAAAAGCAACAGACACTGTGACACAAAAGAGATTCATTGAGGCTATACTACTCCAGCGCCGACGACCGAGATTCAGGCCTATACGACACAAAATAGATTCATTGACACAAAAGGCTCCTTATTTACAACAGCCTGCGAGTGAATCATATGGAAGACCTTGTCGCCGACGACCGAGAAGCTGGCGTTCACGACCTCGGCCCCTTCCTCCTCCAGCGCCGCGATCACCTCGTAGAACACGGGCCTCCTCTTCAGGCCGGCGATCAGGACCACCTCCGAGACCGACTCCAACTGCCTCACCTCGACCACGGGGAGCCCGAACTCGGATGCTGTCTCGCCGTGAGAGAGATGAAGAGAAGAAAAACCTATTTTTGATTTGCTTGCATCGTTTTCTTCCTTTTTGATTTGGAAGGGAAGAATAAAAACCTTCGTGAGAGAGATGAAGAGGTTTCTGTTGGGGGGAGAGAGGAAATTATGAGTGGGTTGTGGAAATTGTGAGTGGGTGAGAGATACGAAGAGTTTTCTTTTGGGGCGGTCAAAGTTTAGGTCACCTCAAACTTATTTCTCGCCTAAAAGTCAGAAGTGTTCCTCAATTTTTTTTCAAGCCCTCATCCAAACCGTTCATTCTCCAAGATTAAATCCTGACCGTCTTTTATCAACCAGTTTGTCCTAGTCAGCTTGTCCTAGTCAGCCCTAGGATTCAAAAATCGCTGTCAAATGTATTTTATATATATATATATATATATATATATATATATATATATATATATATATGCCCACGAGAGGGTGTCCCAGTGGTAAGTCATTCCGCTCCAAAGCCAAGGGGTGCGGGGTTCGAGGCCTATGGCCGCCGTGACTTGGTAATTATTGTGGAATTTGTTGTGGAATTATTTACCCTGGGGCTACATATCCCCTCTCGGACTTACCCGGGGGCCGTTGGGGGCACGGCGGTTTCCCCCCAGTTTGCATAGTCTCGGCCGGGCTCTCGCCTTACCCTCCTAAAAAAGCCAAAGGCAGGGGGAGGGGGTTGGGGATTTTTCTGGGTTGTCATATATATATATATATATATATATATATATATATATATATATATATATATATATATATATATACAGAGGCGCCCCCATTTCCCCCATCTCACACATTTTTTTTGAAATTTTTTTTCATGGGTTTATTGTTCACCTCATGGATGATCAACATACCAAATTTCAAGGGAGTCCAATACTATTTGAGCCACCATCTACCCCTTGCAACTTCGTGGGTTTTTAAGCACGTTTTCAAACCGTTGAAGTTGTAAGGGGTAGATGTTGGCTAAAAAGTATTGGAATCTCTTTGAATTTGGTATGTTGATCATCCATGATGTGAACAATAACCCCATGAAAAAATATTTCCAAAAAATTGTAGGAGATGGGGGAAAATGGGGGCGCCTCCTTAGATTTTCATCTAAGGAGGCACCTTAGATCCCCTTTTTCCTATATATATATATATATATATATATATATATATATATATATATATATATATATATATATATATATATAAAACATGGTATGAGCATGATATGACATGTAAATCTGGAAATTATACAACTAGCAGTTAGAATATTTATTAACATTTGCAACATGTGATGAAAAGATTGTATAAGATGTTAAAGCAATACTTGATAACCACCCGTTCTAGTACCAAGTCCGTGTCTGAGGGCATAATATGTGCACGCTACCATCAGGAGCTTTCCGTGGTCGTACTTATTGACCCCTTCCCTTGGGCTACGGTCAAGTTACTTTCCTCCACTTAGTGTGAGTGGAGGTAAAGTCGTAATGTGGATCCAGTCACTCACATGCCCTCTATGACATTTGGACTACCACAATACCCACAGGTTAAGTCAAGTGCCAGGTCAATAGTATGTGTTTCATCAATTGATAGTATGCATCACCATATGGTTCCCTCGGTCATATGATCATTTCTGTACAATTGCATCATTACATATGTATCTAGCTTATCCAAAGTGTCTCATAAGTTCATGCATCAGTGGAATATAATTTCATGGCGAGTGACAAGTCGCCAATTCATAATATAACATTTTACGATTATTGAATCAGGCATTTATAATATAAAACGAATTCAAAAACATTTAAAACGAATTACATGAGTACAACTATGCAGACAATAATTTTCTGAATCTGACATGTATTTTTCATAATTTTAAAACAGTTAATAAGTAATTTTCTTAAGTTTAAATGACCAAAAATTAATTTTTGAATTTAAAATTAATTAGAAAAAATGCTCCACAATATATTTAGATAAAACTACACGTCAGAATTTTATACACAATATTTCAAAATGTTTCTCTTAACTAGTATGATCATATCTTATTTTTATGCATCTAAGTTTACGTAAAATTTGATAGCGATAATTATTTAACTAAATTATGCGTAAGTAGCAATAAAGTTTAAAAATGTATTATGGGCAAAATACTTGCCTGAAAGCTACGAGACAGGTGCCCACACATTCTTGACGAAGCGCTGGTTTTTCGAGTGGTCTTCGTTTATTTTTTACGTACTTATATCATTTATTATATTTATAATTATTTTTAACTTTCTATTTCTATTTCTCTAATTATTTTCTCTCTCCTTCTCTCTTCTCTCTTATGCTGGGGGGCGTTTCGGCTGTAGTGGAGGGTTTTGCCAGCCGTGGAGGGCTTATGACGGAGCACATGGAAGGCGGAGTTGTGGCGGGTGCAGCAGAGGCAGTAGGGGCAGTGGCGGGGGTCACGACAGTGGCTCAGGAGCTTGTGGCATCGATGTGCTTGCATGAGGGAGCGGGACTGTGGCCAGCGATTCGGGGAGGACCAACGAGGCTTGCCGGTGGCTGTGAGCTGCGTTGAGCTCGGCGGATGAGGTAGGGGCAGCACGGGGGAGTTCATCGGAGGATGGGAGGCACGAGGGTGATCGACAGGCGTCGTTGGCTTCTCGTCGAAGCTTCGGGTGTGGTGGCGGACGCTCAGAGAAGGGCAGAGATACACGGTGAGCGGTGGTTGCATAGTCGGACCCGCGGCGTCTAGTCGGCGTCGATGGCAGATGATCTCCATGGGTGAGGGTGAGAAAGATAGAGAGGGTAAGGGGATGTGCTGTGAGAGAGATTGTTTGGGGGGGGGTGTTCGTGTGATTTATATAAGAAATTAAAGTAAATTTAAAAATAAATTAATAAGAGGTAGGTGGAAGGGGTTAGTTGGGGATGAGTAGCCAGTGGGGTTAGATGGGGGAGGGATTAGGTAGGGATTAGGGTAGTTAATTAAGGCAATTATGCTTAACTATTTTAGTGAAATTACGATTTCACCCCTTTGAAAAATTTCCAAAACATATCACGTGTTCCTAGAGTCGTATGAATCATAAAAATAATGTTCATTAAAAATTTAAGTATTAGAAAAATAGTTTTGAGGCGAAACTCATCTATCGATCGTGGGTCGTGGGCTTCGAGTCGATTTGGTCTCAGAAAAATACGTAGAAATTACAGAGGATAATTAAAGATTATAGAATCATATTTATTATAAAACTATTTTGATAAATTTATATAGAAAATATTTAATAAAACAATTTCAATGATATTTATATAGAAAAATATTTTTAAAAATCATAGACGATTTATAACCATTACAAAAATATATTATAAAATTTTTGTGAAACTGTTTTTGATAATATATACCTAAAAATCGTATACGCGTATATAAAAACTATTTTAAAAAGCATATAAACCCATTTGAAATCATTTAAAACTATTTTGATACTAAAAATATGTGAATACATGTAGTGATAGATACAGATTGTCACAACGCATCTAGATATACGTTGAATTCCACTTATGTTAAACACTAAATCTAGTAAGGTCTTTAGCTAGTACGACACATTTGTTTGTACTGATATCTCCTAGTGCTAAAAGTATGGATCAATAACATGAGGTTCCTAATTTTTTCTAAATAAACAAAAGTAGTTTTAAGTCCTTCTTGTATTATCAAGTTCAAGACGTGATAAGCACATCATTGATGAAATAACAACCCATCCAGCCCAGGGTTCAATTGTCTTTTTAAATAAGCAATTGCATTATTATCGTTAAAAGCATTATCAAAAGTAAATTGATTTTTTAGAAATATTAAAATCGTGAATAATAGTCATTATTAAAGTAGAAATGATACCACTAGTAAGAGCATATGCTTTAACATTCTAAATCCTATAATCATCTTGTTAAAAGTGTAAACATGGTCTATGTAATGAGATGTACCACATAATTAAGAAGCGCCCTATTTTGTAGTCCATATGTCGGATGTCAAAGCTATTCTAGAATTTAATTTTGCAACAATTTTGCTTTTTCATCTTGAAAAGCTGACATATCAGCTCTTCTAAGAGTGTTTCTAGGCGCTCTTCTAAGAGTGTTTCTAGGCACTCTTCTAAATGCAGGATTAAGGGCCACTTGATTAAACCTTTCTAATTCGGGACTTTCCCCATAGCTAAAGGGTAATTTTTGGCATAAAACTAATCTAGCCATCCTTTTTCTCATTGTCTCAGCAGAATATGAGAAATTAGATAGAGAGGAAGAAGAAGAAGAAGAAGATAAGTTTAAAGTGGTCCGTTTAAAATCTCTTTTTTCATGAGATTCAATGTGTCACTTAACGTGTGTTGTACCATCGGAAGATCTGCAATTAAAATTTTCTCTATAGATTTTACAAACTGCCTGCTTTTCGGTTTTGCCAGGGACGGTTTCACGGGTAAAGTACTGCCAAACCGCAGATTTTCATGCTCTGGGTTGGGGTTGTTGTGTAGAAGTGTTAACACCATGATTAGAATATTGTGCATGAGTAGAAGCATGTAAAGAAGAAGTCTGTGCAGTAAAAGTATAAGCCAATGTACCGAATACTACTGGGTTAGGGTTATTACTATCGAATCATTCATGTGTTTCAGTTTGTGACATATCAGCAAAGTCCGGTGTTTCTATAGGGTTGCAGATTGTCTTCGTAAAATTAGCATACTCTGTGTTATTGAAGTTTATGTTAACATTCTTACGATCGTTTGGTCCAACCATTATGCTAATATATAAATAAAATTAAATATAAAGGAACCTAATTGCATGGTGGAGTAAAGAGCAGACGGAGCTTGAGAGCGCTGAGAACTTGCTAAGTGCCAGAGAGTTGAGCGTGAAAGGAGATTGCTAGTTGAGACTTGAGAGCTAGAGAGCTGCGCCTTGATAGCTTGAACCCGGTAGAGTGTATGAGAATAGAGAGTATGAGAGTGTATGAGAGATTGAGAGTTGTGAAAAAATGAGAGGAGCGTGGAGCAATTTAAAGTAATTTTTGGGTCTAAAAAGACAAACCCCCCCCAATGACCGTTTTTAACCATTGGAGGTGGGGTTTTTTTGGTCTTTTTGCCTTAAAAGACCAAAATACCCCCAGGGGGTCTAAATGACCGTTTTCAATGGCCATTTAACCCTTGGGAACAGTCAAATGTTCGTTCCCAACTGATCTAGGGCACGCACTGGGGAAAGTGGGCCAGCCCGAGTCGGGCCCGTTCACAGGCTGGTCTAGACCGGTCCGATGGGTTGCCTCCTCTTTAGAAGCCCAGCCTTGGCGCCAAGCCGGGCTTGACCCAGGGTTGATGAACGGCACCGGGAACGGGCCAGCCCGGCCCGGCCCGTTGACCGGGCACGGGCGAGCCGGGTAGCAGCCGCTGGGCCTTTTAGTCATGTTGAGTGGAGGTAAGGGGTATATATTAAAGTTGTCTTGTAAGACTAATTCCTTACGTACTCAATTTGATCAGCTAACTATGCTGGCCTTCATCCATCAGTGTCTTGTATTATAAAAGCTATGGAGAATTTGTCATTGAACAAATATCTTGGTCTGGCAAGCAAGACTTGATTATTTTCCGGCTTTGCTTACTCAACGATAACCTTTTAAATGCTTAAGTTGGATATGTTGTGCGGCAGAGCCCAGCTCTACCAACACAAACACATCGACAGACGCATGATCGTGGAGACCGGGGACGAAAGATCAACATCAAACAAAAAGAGCATAAACAAGATTGCCTTTTAGGCCGTGGACGGCTAAGGGGGAACACTAATGAGCTCTATTACGAAAGGAGAGAACAATACAAATCTTCCCTTCGTCCAACGAATAAGGAGCACATAAGATCTCTCCAAAAACTCACAGTACAATCTCTCAAAGTTGGCTCTCACAAATGGTGGCTCTCTCAAAGGATACATTAGTGTTCCATACCGAAACCCTAACCTAAAACCCCCTATTTATAACCCTAGGTTACAATATGTGTCATCATTGGCTAGGAATTCCTAAGGATACGGATCCAGACAATTACGGCATCCAATCTAATCACCGCTCCTATGAAATCAATGCGCTGCACACTAGTGGGCCGCATCCCAAAGGGCTCCCTTCGACCCATCGATCTTCCTTCTGTGTTGAACGACCCAAGTGCCGAGCCTAGCGTACGAGCCTTCATCCTTAGAGCCTTCATATGACTGATCAATCGAACACAGACTCTAACCGCGTTATGACCCATCAACCCAATACCGAGCGTTCGACCCTCAGACTCGAACTGACGACCGAACGACCCAACTGTGCTGACGAAGCCACTTGCCCAGTATCCTTGTATCTGACTTGTGCAGAGTCAGATAGGTTGAATCCTGACGCAGTCGAGTTACCTCTGTACAAGATAACTCGCCTGCCAAACAATAGCTTCTCCTGCATCGAATCGAGCCAACTTCTCCACAAATCTCCACCTTGGCGAGATTCGAGCCTCTGTGTAACTGATGACCCTCACTGACCTTGTTTGAGCATTGAATGGTGTTCCCCCTTATTTTGTTCCGAAGAACCAAATGATTTGCCAGCACTACGACTGTCTCCTCCAGAGACTGGCTGACTCTCTCGAGTCCAAATGGGTCCACCGAGTCTCATTGCCCCCTCCTGGGGCCGACGACAACTTCTTTGAGGAACCACATTGAGCAAGTCCAAACAATGCTTGAACTTGACTCCCGATACAATCTTCCTCAGCATGTTTGCTGGGTTGTCATTTGTTCTGATCTTCAACAAGTTGATGTCATCGTCTTCTTCTCCCATATAGTCCATGACAAAGTGGAATCTAATGTCGATATGCTTCGTACGAGTATGGAAGACCTGATTCTTAGCCAAGTGCACTGCACTCTGGTTATCACAATAGACATCGTACCTCTCTTGGCAGACTCCTAGATCATCCATCAGACCCATCAACCATATCGCCTCCTTCACCGCTCCAGTCAATGCCATATACTCTGCCTCCGTAGTAGACATGGCCACCGTAGACTGAAGGATACTCCGCCAACATATTGGAGCGCTAAATAGGATGAAGATGTAGCATGTCATCGATCGCCTCCCATCCAAATCGCATGTATAGTCAGAGTCGACATAGCCGACATTGTGCAGACAATGTACACTTCGGCTATATGTCAGTCCGACGTTGACTGTGCCATTAATGTAGCACATGATCCACTGCACTGCTCGCCAGTGCTCTCTTCCTAGTTTGTGCATGTATTTACTCACCATACTGACTACATGTGATAGATTGGGTCAAATACATACCATTGCGTACATCAAGACCCCTACTGCATTGGCATACAGTAAGCTCATCCTGAGATTCTTCTCCTCTTCGTTCTTCAGACACTGCTTGGCACTGAGCTTGAAGTGAGGTACAAGCAAAGTAACTACGGTCTTCATCTTCTCACAACCAAACTTCTGTACAACAGACTTCAAATAGAGACTCTGTGAAAGATGAACAATACCTCCAATTCGATCTCTTGTGGTCTCCATCCCAAAAATCCTCTGTGCCTCGCCCAGATCCTTCATCTCAAATGCAGAACTCAATTGAGACTTCAATCTCCAAATCTCCTATTTATTTGATGAAGTAATGCACATATCATCGACAGAAAGCAGAAGATAGATAAAGGACTCATGATTTAACTTCCGATAGAACACGCATATGGACTGCGAACATACCCTTGATCATCCGTCATAAAGCGTTCAAAATGCTTATACCACTGCTGTGGTGATTTCATTAACCCGTAGAGTGACTTCTTCAATCGACATGCACGATCGTCATCACTCCCAAAGCCATCGGGCTGAGCCATATAGATCTCCTCTTCGAGCTCTTCGTGTAAGAATGTCGTCTTGAAATCCAGCTACACCAGTTCAAGTTCGAACTGTGCAACCAATGCCAACAAGATATGAATCAAGCAATGCTTCACCACATAAGAGAAAACCTCATTATAATCGATACCTTCTCTCTACAAAAAGCCCTTCGCTACGAGGCGAGCTTTGTAGCGAACATTTCTTGATTCGACCACTTGCTTCTTGGTGTTGACCCACTTACACCCAATTGCCTTCTTGCCCTTCAGAAGCTCCACGAGATCTCATGTGTCATTCTTCGCCAATGATTCTATCTATTCGTCCATCGCACTTCTCCACCGCTTCTGGTCTTCGGATTGCTCCACCTCATCAAATGAGCTGGGAACATCGATACATACTGTGGGAAAGGCAAATGAGACCAACTCTGAGTACCTCGCAGGTTTTCTTATCTCACGCCTCGGCCTCGATACTGTGAAAGAAAACTTCAACTGAACAACCCTGGGAGACGAGCTATCTCTACCAACTGAGCTTGAGCCACCAGCTACACCATAGACGTCATGGAGCCCGCCTTTTGCTACATCTGGTGTGGGTCGATTTGAGTCACCGATCGACCGTTGTGGAGTATCAAACACGTTGTCAAAAACCTACTTCAATTGTATCTGTTTGACCTCCACCTTTGGCTCGTTCTCCTTCTTCAGTAACACCAACTCATCAAACATTACGTCTCTGCTCAGGATCACATTCCTTTGTGTTTGACACCATAGTCGGTATCCCTCGACACTACTGCTGAAGCCCAAGAAGATGGCTTTCTTGGCTCGAGTATCGAGTTTGTCTTCCTTCACGTCATAGTAACTAGGACAACCCCAAACTCGAAGTGATCCATAGGCGGAAACTGGATTTCCGATCATACCTCCAAAGGAGGTCTTCCTTCCAATACAGCAGATGTAGCCAATTTACTAAGTAGGTCGCAAACGCCAGGGTCTCTGCCCAGAACTCCTTCGATAGGTCAGCAGTTGACAGCATGAATCGAACTTTCTCCAGCAAAGTCCGATTCATCCTCTATGCTACCACATTCTACTGCGGCATACCAGCAACGTGTAGTATCTTTGTATCCCTTCCGATCTGTAGAACTTCTCGAAGAGATCTTGTTGAGGGATGTATGCCCTTAGTTCATTTGTATTTGATGTAAATGGTTTTTTAATATTAGATGTGGGAATTTTGCATATGATGCAAATGTAATTAAATGTGTCGTAAAATATTTACGTGCACATTTAATATAATAAACACGTGGAAAGGGTTACCTGGATGACGGGATCGTCCCAGTCTAAAGCAGGTTCAAACCGCGTCAAAACGGACTCCAAACACACAAAATAGAGCCAAAACAGTGTAGAAAGGTCCATTAAGGGCATTGCGGGTCGGGGTCTGCACCCGCAAGCGCTTGACCCGTGGGCCACCCAGCCGCAAGGTGGACGGGCGCGCGCCCACACCTGCCAGGCAGGGCCCGACTGCGTGCACGCAGACGCATGCACAACACACGCCCATGTGTTGTGCACGCACCCGTGCCTTGCACGCACCCAGGCAGGTGCGCTGCATGCGCAAAGCACATGGGGGCCCCACGGCCTCATGCTTCGTGCCCATCTTCTGGCAGCTGCGTTTTTTGGCTGAAAGCTTGTTTTGGGTCATGTTTGGGACATCTTTTGAGGGGTCAAACGAAGTCAGAATGAGTCCCCGTGTTTTCCTACGCGTTCAATATTTCAACCATCTTTCCAACGATGTGTGACATCGTTCTTGGAGCTCAGTGGTGAGGAGGGAAAAATTGACTAAAGATTGGCCTTTGTGAAAGGCCAACTTTAAATTTGATTTATTTCCTCTCCAATTTTTAATCCCACATCGGTATGCAGAAAGGGGAGGGGTCAGCCGCCTATATAAATAGGGGCCAACCCTCCTCCTTTAAACTCGTCCTAAGCTCCAGATCTGAGTAGATCCATTAAACATGAGCAAGCACGGATCTGAGCTTAAAGAAAATATTCCTTCTTTCTCCCTAAATTCTTCCTTGCTCCAGATCGGGCTTTAACAAAGCTACAAAGGAGTTCAGATCGGATCCGAAGTCTTGACGGATGATCCACTCAAGGTAAAACTTTCTTCGGTGCGTGGTTGGCTCGGTAAAAAGGGTTTTGCTGCCTCGGGACGCGGTGCGATGCGGGGCGCGGTTCGGCTCGGGACAAGGTGTGGCTCGGGACGCGGTTCGGCTTGGGAGAAGCGGCGCGGGGCCACAGAAATGTTGCTGAAAATGACGCTTCTATTCTGTGGAAATGAAGTGAAAGGTATATAGTTTATTAACATGCGTTTATAATTGCAAATAGGTTGATAGATCTATACTTGGGGGTTGGTCGGACCCAACCCCGGGATAGTAGAGATCTTGGCTAAGGGTTGTTTCTTTAGGTCTTAAACTTAAAACTATTTTAAGTACTTTTTTTCTGATGCTTGTTTGATCTCTTCGTCTGTCCGACTTAGGCTGGACGACGATTTTATTACCCTAAGGACCCAGAAAACACAACAGTGGTATCGAAACCATAGTCGGATGGACGACGGTTTTATTTCCCTAAGGATCCAGAAAACCCAACAGTGGTATCGAAACCATGTCTACTTGATCTTTATTTTTTTTTGCAATTATAAAATGTATATGATACAACATGTTTCTCCATCAGATGAAGGTTTTATTAAAACTATTAAAATTTTCGTTTTCATGTGCTGAATTACGAAAAATTGCTTGTTTGAAAATTGATCTAATTATAAAATCATGTGATAATTTTAATAGTTAGATCTTTAAAATTATATGATAATTTTAATGTAACTTAGATTTATGAGATAATTTTAAGTTGCATGCTTAGCTAAATTGTTTAGTTGATAATTTTAATGATTATATAAGTTCTTTTTGATTATGTGATGATTCAAGAAAAACTTTTAGGATGGCCATTAAAAGCTTTCAGAAAATTATTAGATAATTTTTGATCGACATGCTAAGATTTAAACTTGAATTTTAAGTACCTAATTCATGATTAGGATAGCACCATAATAATCCTTATATTTGATAAGGACATTAATGAAAGTTATTAACCAATCCTAATAATTTCGAATTTTAGGATTCAACTAGTTGATATGATTAACTAGTTTTAATGAAGCTATTTCTAGTATATGACACTGTCACGACCCGCTTCCCTAAAATGGAGGCGAGACGTGAAAAGGTCCGCACGAGAGTGGAGCTGTGAAGCCCCAAACCCGATAAGCGTCCACAAAAACATAAACAGGTCCCTGTAACCACAACAGAATAACAATAATAACACAAGGAGAGACTGAAATAAAATTCCACATCTCACAAAATGTCCAACATCAAAAATAAGTCCAACATCCAGAAAAGCCACCAGGCTAAAAGAAAAGAGTCTAAAGGCCCAGAACAAGGCCAACAAAAGAATACGACATAACAAAGTATAGGTGCTACGCACCGATAACAAAACAACTGTCTAAACAAAAGTAAAACACAACGAAGACACTAGGACTGGTCCCCAGTGTCCACGTACTCCCCGTCAAACACAAGCTCAGGCTCGGCGTCAGCGAACACCTCGTCCTCAACGAGGTACTCGGACTCAGGATCTAACATGTGTCACCCAAAAGAGTAAATGGGGCACATGTCAGCAAGTCTAAAAAGACTTGGGCAAGGAAACTGAAGGTGAGGCAACTAGCAACCTAGCAGTTATAGTATTAAGTAATGACATGGCAGTTAAGCATGATGCAACAGTTTAAAAAGAGAGACAAGCATACACAATGTAGCAAAAGCTACCAAATCACTAATCACTTATCATTTAACACTTAACACTTATCACTTATCACTTATCACTTATCACTTATCACTTATCACTTATCACTTAGTGCATAGAGAGTCCACCTGCTGGCCAGCTCGTGGCTCAGGCCGCTTATCTCTACCACTATTAATCACTTGTCACTGGTAAACACTTAGTGCATAGAGAGTCCACCTGCTGGCCAGCTCGTGGCTCAGGCCGCTTATCTCTATCACTATTAATCACTTGTGCACTAGAGAGTCCACCTGCTGGCCGGAGTGGCGGATCAGGCCAACTCGGGGCTCAGGCCGCTTATCTCTTACCCCACCCATATGTGTCGAGCGTTGGGGTTTCCAACTCACTAAGCTCGCTTCTGGAACACGAGCCAGGAATATAATATTGTAGCGTGCGCTACGCAATCACGATGAATAATCACTATGCAAAGACATGAACAGATATTTGCGTACCGTTAATTTAAATTAAACGTGACAGGCAAAATGCAATGACATGGCAATTAAATTGCGTACCGTTAATGGAAGGTAAACATGACATGGTAATTGTGCAACATGCTAAATGTCGGAACTAGCTTCGTTGTCAAGCTAGTTCCCCAATTTGCGCCTAGGCGAGTATCATTTCGTCGCCTAGCCTCTTTTACGCCTACAACAAGCAAATGGCCTAAAACATGGCCTAAACCCTAAGTGGCAAGTTTCACTTGCCTAGCACCGGGGATCGACGATCACTTCGTCTCACGGATGCTATCTACGGGGGAAATCGCTGTTAAGGGGGAAACAAACATCAAACACATGAAATTAATTAGGGTTTTCATAAAATTATAAATAAGTTATGAAAACAACGGTAGAACGATTTCTTACCAAGAGGAGACGGAAGAAACACTCCGGAGAACCCTAGGATCAGATCTGGAACAGATTGGAGAAGTTTGGGGAAACTAGGGTTTTGGGGGATTTGAGGATTTTGATGGATTTGGTGAGATTTTGGGGAAGATGAGAGGTAGAAAGAGTGGATGGATGGATTGGATGATGGATTTAGGGCTTAGAATGGAGGGATGAAGCTTGGAGGAAGATGGGGGCTGAAGGGGGAAGATTCTAGGGTTTTGGGTCGTGTTGGAGAAGAAGAAGTCGTTTGGGAGGGGTGTTTATAGGCTAGGCTGGCGGCTGCCCAGAAATTAGGGTTTTAACATAGACTAGTCGGTCAAAGAACAACCACTGACCGACTAGTTTGGCAACTAGTCGGTCGGTTGACCAACGCAGACCGACTAAGTGCAAACAGTAACTCCTGAACGAAAATAGGATTTTAGAGTTAGTCGGTCCATGAACAAATACTGACCGACTAGTTTGGCATCTAGTCAGTCGATGCACGTTCTTAGACCGACTAAGAGTAAACAGTAACTGATACAAAAATAATTTGAAGAGTTAGTCGGTTCAAGAAGCATTGCTGACCGACTAGTTTGCAACCTAGTCGGTCAACCAACGTTCTTAGACCGACTAACGATAAACAGTAACTCCTGAGAAATTTAGAAAGCTAACTAGTCGGTCCAAGAAGGATTACCGACCGACTGGATCGTCATCTAGTCGGTCGATGGCCCTTCTTACACCGGCTAATGAGCACAGAAAGTACCGATACAGAGCGCGGGGCCCCGGGATCGATTCCTAAGACTCCTAGGCTTGATCTAATAGTTAGATACGACCGTTATGAAGTCCGTCACGAGTGACTTACTTTGAAATCGACAATCCTAAGGAAGAAGCGAGAAAATACGACGAATCGATCGAAAATGAAATCTACGGAGACGAAAACCACACAAGAGGAGAAAATCCACCAAAACATATATTATAATACATAAAATCCAGATACATGAAAAGCAGTCGTTACATCCTCCCCAACTTAAGAAAAATTCCGTCCTCGGAATTTCCAAAACTCACGAGTCCGGAAACAAAAGTGGGAAACGCTCTCGCATCTCATCCTCATTCTCCCAAGTAGACTCTCCAGGTGAACCGTGTCGCCACATCACCCTCACAAGATTGACAATCTTGTTCCGAAGCGATTTCTGACGCCTGTCCAGAATCTGCACTGGATACTGGTCATACGTCATATCGGGGCGAACGGTAATCTCCGAAAAATCCACCGCATGAGACGGATCGCTAATGTATCGACGAAGCTGCGACACATAGAAAACATTGTGAACTCCTTCCAAAGAAGGCGGCAAGGCCAAGCGATAAGCTACCTTGCCAACCCTCTCCAAAATGTCAAATGGTCCAATGTATCGCGGGCTCAACTTCCCACGCTTCCCGAAACGAATCACACCACGATTCGGGGAAATCTTCAAGAACACATGGTCGCCCGGCTGAAACTCCAAAGGACGACGTTTAGCATCCGCCCAATGCTTAAAACGGTCCTGAGCAATTCTCAACCTCTCCCGAATATTCCTGACGATATCCACGGCCTCCACGATCATCTCAGGTCCCAACAACTCCCGATCACCAACGTCATCCCAACTCAATGGCGATCGACATTTCCTCCCATAAAGAGCGGCGAAAGGCGCCATGCCAATACTCGCCTGGAAGCTGTTGTTGTAGGAAAACTCTACCAGATGTAGATGGTCCTCCCACGAACCCTTGAAATCCAACATGCACGCCCTCAGCATGTCTTCCAAAATCTGAATCGTCCTCTCGGACTGGCCATCCGTCTGCGGATGGTACGCCGTGCTGAAACTCAGACGCGTACCTAAGCTCTTCTGCAAACTCTGCCAGAACTGAGATGTGAACCTCGTGTCTCTGTTAGACACGAAACTCACGGGGACTCCGTGAAGTCGCACAACCTCCTGCACGATTCACGTTACATCACTATCCAAACTAGGAAAAGGAAATAAAGACGGAGAGTAAAAGAATTTTACCTCCATATATCTCCTCGCTAGCGCCTCAGTGGACTGTCCTACTCGGAACGGAATAAAATGCGTAGATTTGGTCAATCGATCTACGATCACCCAAATCGCGTCATTCTGCTTCGGACTCCGAGGTAGTCCAGTCACGAAATCCATAGTGATGTGCTGCCACTTCCACTCCGGAATCGGAAGCGGTTGTAGCAACCCGGCCGAACGCTGATGCTCCGCCTTCACTTGCTGGCAAACCAAGCACTTGGCTACACTCCGAGCCACACTCCTCTTCATACCATGCCACCAATAATTCAGACGAAGATCCTGGTACATCTTGGTGCCACCAGGATGCACAGAATACGGCGAACTGTGTGCCTCCACCATCAGCTCCTCTCTGATATCCCCAGCAGGCACACACAACCTGGCCCCAAACCTCAGCGAGCCATCCTCATGAATCAAAAAGTCAGTCCGCAGACCGGCTTCCACCTGCTCCCGAATCTTCACCAGCTTCGGATCCTCGGCCTGGCCAACCTTAATCCGATCCACGATCGTCGACTGTACCTGCATGTACATCAACGACGAAGCCTCTTCAGGAAGAACAATCTCCATACCAGACTCGCAAAAATCCTGCTGCAATCTCCACTGCGAGGTCAAAATCATCACCGCTGGCAGCCTACTCAAAGCATCCGGAACCACATTCACCTTTCCAGGGTGAAACTGCAAATCAATATCATAATCCGCCATAAGCTCCAACCATCGACGCTGTCGCATGTTGAGCTCCTTCTGAGTGAAAATATACTTCAAGCTTTTGTGATCGGTGAAAATCTTCACTTTCTCACTCAGCAAGAAGTGCCTCCAAATCTTAAGAGCAAACACAACGGCAGCCAACTCCAAATCATGCGTCGGATAATTCTTCTCATGAACCTTAAGCTGACGAGACGCATACGCCACAACATGCCCATGCTGATGCAACACACAACCTAGACCCTTGCCAGAGGCATCGCAAAAGATCTCAAATCCACCGCTGCGATCAGGCACAACAAGAATATGGGCACTCGTCAACCTCTCCTTCAGAACACCAAAAGCACTCTCACAATCACCCGACCAAACAAAAGCAACATCCTTCCGCGTCAACCTGGTCATCGGCTCAGCAATACGAGAAAAGTCCTTAATGAATCGCCGATAGTAACCAGCAAGTCCAAGAAAACTCCGAATCTCAGACGCTGACGACGGAACAGGCCACTCCCTGATGGCCCGAATCTTCTCGGGATCCACAGAGATACCATCTCCAGTCACCACGTGCCCGAGAAAAGCAACTCGATCCAGCCAAAACTCGCACTTCGAAAACTTAGCATACAAACGATGCTTCCTCAAAATCTCCAACACCGTCCTTAAGTGCGAGGCATGCTCTTCCTCCGACTTCGAATAGATCAGAATGTCGTCAATAAAGATAACGACAAACTTATCCAAAAAGTCGTAGAAAATCAGGTTCATCAGATTCATGAAAACTGCGGGCGCGTTAGTTACGCCAAAAGGCATAACCACGAACTCATAGTGTCCATACTTCGTCCTGAACGCTGTCTTCGGAACATCTCCCTTCTTCACCTTCAACTGATGGTAACCACTCCTCAAATCCAATTTTGAAAACACCCTCGAACCTCCAAGCTGATCAAAAATATCATCGATGCGAGGCAACGGGTATTTATTCTTAATGGTCACCGCATTCAACTCCCGATAGTCCACGCACATGCGACGCGAACCATCCTTCTTCTTAACCAACAACACCGGTGCTCCCCATGGAGACACGCTAGGATTAATATAACCCTTCTGCAAAAGCTCATCCAACTGCTTCCGCAACTCTTCCAACTCTGCAGGTGACATACGATACGGCGCCTTCGAAATCGGCTGCGCACCTGGAACAAGATCAATAGAAAATTCCAGAGCTCGATCAGGCGGCAAACCAGACATCTCCTCGGGGAAGACGTCGCCAAAATCACGCACCACAGCTGGCCACTCCAGCTCCATCTGCATAGCCACAGCCTCCACCGGCCTGGCCCGAAATCTGATAGGACCAAGCGAACTGCTATCACGACTGAACTCAAACACTGGATGTCCGGGAATCTCGAACACCACCTTCTTCCTCCGACAGTCGATCGTAGCATAGAAGCTCGCAAGCCAGTCCATCCCAAGAACTGCATCATAGTTGATGATGTCGTGGACAATGAAATCAGCGAAAAGCTCATGTCCACAGACCACCAACGAGCAAGAATTGCAACCGCGATGTATCGAGACCACACCATTCCCTGTAACGATATTCCAACTCTTGGGAAGAGGGGACGTCGACAAGGAATGCCTCTCCACGAAGCTCCGAGAAATAATGCACATCGATGCACCAGAGTCAAAGAGGACTCGTGCAGGAAATGTGCAAACCAAAATCACACCTAACAAACAATTAACAATCAAACCCTAGTCTAGCAAACAACCATGTTCAAGCAAACAACAAAATCTAACAATCAAAACCAGCTAGGAAAGTAACAGCTAGATTGGGGATTACCTGCGATAACCTCATCCACAGCCGCGCTCTCCGCAGCGGTCATCAGAAAAGCCTGCCTCCTCGGCGGAACAGCCTGCCGAAAAGCCTGCCCCTGCGGAACAAGAGCTGCTCCACGTCCAACAGGAACAGACGCTCGCTGCTGCAACGGCTGGGCAGCAATAATTGCCTTCCAAGGCTGCTTCAACCTCGGGCACTCCCTGAGAGCATGGGCGGGATCTCCGCAGGCGATACATTGCCCCAAGAACCTCCTACACGATTCCTTGACATGGCCCTCCTTGCCACAAAAATGGCAAGTCCTCCGAGCAGGCCCTACTGGCCTCTTAAACTGAACAGGCTGGTTCGGCCTGAATCCAGGCCTAACCACAACTCTCGCCTGTTCCACAGGCCTCTTCCCAGCACCAATAACAGACCCCCTCCTTTGGTTCACGAGCAGCTCCTGCCTCTTGGCAGCTACTAGAACCTTCTGATAAGATTCCCGGTCAGAAGAGGTCACAAAACTCTGGAGCTCCGAAGCAAGCCCCTGCAGGAACCTCTGAGCCCTCTCCTCAGCGTCCTGCACCATCTTTGGTGCAAACCGACTCAGCCTCATGAACTCTTGGTGATACATGTCCACCGACGAGTTCCCCTGCTTCAAATCGATAAAACGCTGCAGCATCTCCTCCTTGGCAGCCTTCGGGAAGAACTCACCCTCAAATCTGGCTTTGAAGGTAGCCCAAGCTATCGGCTCCACCAACAACTTCTCTTCTGCATCCCACCAATTCCTGGCGTTATCCTTGAGCTGCCTCTTCGCCAAATCAACCCATCCAGCCGGGGTGATCTTGGCCATCTTCAGGTTGTCCTCGACGTTCCGAATCCACTCATCGGCAGCCAGAGGACCCTCAGAACCATCAAAATATGCGGGACCCAGCTCCCGAAATTGCTTCGCTCCTGGCTCAGAGCGAGGGGCATCCGGAAGAGCCCGGGCAGCTCGAGCAGGTGGAGCATTCTGGACTTGCAGAAGCACGCCCTGCTGCACTTGCATCATCTGCAACATCATCCGCATCATCTCACCACTGGTGGGTTCCAGCTCAGGCTCCTCATCATGAGGGAGCGCACCACTGCCCCCACCACGGGTGAAACGCCTTCCTGCCATCTAGTGACACGGAGAACAACTCAGATTAGACTCATAGCTTATGACTCAGACGTCGAACTTAATTTATTGGACATTCTAATATTATTATTGCTATTCCAAAAATCGCAGTTACAGAGGAGACCTGCATGGGCCACCACTAAAACCTGTCATGACCCGCTTCCCTAAAATGGAGGCGAGACGTGAAAAGGTCCGCACGAGAGTGGAGCTGTGAAGCCCCAAACCCGATAAGCGTCCACAAATACATAAACAGGTCCCTGTAACCATAACAGAATAACAATAATAACACAAGGAGAGACTGAAATAAAATTCCACATCTCACAAAATGTCCAACATCAAAAATAAGTCCAACATCCAGAAAAGCCACCAGGCTAAAAGAAAAGAGTCTAAAGGCCCAGAACAAGGCCAACAAAAGAATACGACATAACAAAGTATAGGTGCTACGCACCGATAACAAAACAACTGTCTAAACAAAAGTAAAACACAACGAAGACACTAGGACTGGTCCCCAGTGTCCACGTACTCCCCGTCAAACACAAGCTCAGGCTCGGCGTCAGCGAACACCTCGTCCTCAACGAGGTACTCGGGCTCAGGATCTAACATGTGTCACCCAAAAGAGTAAAGGGGGCACATGTCAGCAAGTCTAAAAAGACTTGGGCAAGGAAACTGAAGGTGAGGCAACTAGCAACCTAGCAGTTATAGTATTAAGTAATGACATGGCAGTTAAGCATGATGCAACAGTTTAAAAAGAGAGACAAGCATACACAATGTAGCAAAAGCTACCAAATCACTAATCACTTATCATTTAACACTTATCACTTATCACTTATCACTTATCACTTATCACTTATCACTTATCACTTATCACTTAGTGCATAGAGAGTCCACCTGCTGGCCAGCTCGTGGCTCAGGCCGCTTATCTCTACCACTATTAATCACTTGTCACTGGTAAACACTTAGTGCATAGAGAGTCCACCTGCTGGCCAGCTCGTGGCTCAGGCCGCTTATCTCTATCACTATTAATCACTTGTGCACTAGAGAGTCCACCTGCTGGCCGGAGTGGCGGATCAGGCCAACTCGGGGCTCAGGCCGCTTATCTCTTACCCCACCCATATGTGTCGAGCGTTGGGGTTTCCAACTCACTAAGCTCGCTTCTGGAACACGAGCCAGGAATATAATATTGTAGCGTGCACTACGCAATCACGATGAATAATCACTATGCAAAGACATGAACAGATATTTGCGTACCGTTAATTTAAATTAAACGTGACAGGCAAAATGCAATGACATGGCAATTAAATTGCGTACCGTTAATGGAAGGTAAACATGACATGGTAATTGTGCAACATGCTAAATGTCGGAACTAGCTTCGTTGTCAAGCTAGTTCCCCAATTTGCGCCTAGGCGAGTATCATTTCGTCGCCTAGCCTCTTTTACGCCTACAACAAGCAAATGGCCTAAAACATGGCCTAAACCCTAAGTGGCAAGTTTCACTTGCCTAGCACCGGGGATCGACGATCACTTCATCTCACGGATGCTATCTACGGGGGAAATCGCTGTTAAGGGGAAAACAAACATCAAACACATGAAATTAATTAGGGTTTTCATAAAATTATAAATAAGTTATGAAAACAACGGTAGAACGATTTCTTACCAAGAGGAGACGGAAGAAACACTCTGGAGAACCCTAGGATCAGATCTGGAACAGATTGGAGAAGTTTGGGGAAACTAGGGTTTTGGGGGATTTGGGGATTTTGATGGATTTGGTGAGATTTTGGGGAAGATGAGAGGTAGAAAGAGTGGATGGATGGATTGGATGATGGATTTAGGGCTTAGAATGGAGGGATGAAGCTTGGAGGAAGATGGGGGCTGAAGGGGGAAGATTCTAGGGTTTTGGGTCGTGTTGGAGAAGAAGAAGTCGTTTGGGAGGGGTATTTATAGGCTAGGCTGGCGGCTGCCCAGAAATTAGGGTTTTAACACAGACTAGTCGGTCAAAGAACAACCACTGACCGACTAGTTTGGCAACTAGTCGGTCGGTCGACCAACGCAGACCGACTAAGTGCAAACAGTAACTCCTGAACGAAAATAGGATTTTAGAGTTAGTCGGTCCATGAACAAATACTGACCGACTAGTTTGGCATCTAGTCGGTCGATGAACGTTCTTAGACCGACTAAGAGTAAACAGTAACTGATACAAAAATAATTTGAAGAGTTAGTCGGTTCAAGAAGCATTGCTGACCGACTAGTTTGCAACCTAGTCGGTCAACCAACGTTCTTAGACCGACTAACGATAAACAGTAACTCCTGAGAAATTTAGAAAGCTAACTAGTCGGTCCAAGAAGGATTGCCGACCGACTGGATCGTCATCTAGTCGGTCGGTGGCCCTTCTTACACCGGCTAATGAGCACAGAAAGTACCGATACGGAGCGCGGGGCCCCGGGATCTATTCCTAAGACTCCTAGGCTTGATCTAATAGTTAGATACGACCGTTATGAAGTCCGTCACGAGTGACTTACTTCGAAATCGACAATCCTAAGGAAGAAGCGAGAAAATACGACGAATCGATCGAAAATGAAATCTACGGAGACGAAAACCACACAAGAGGAGAAAATCCACCAAAACATATATTATAATACATAAAATCCAGATACATGAAAAGCAGTCGTTACAGACACACAGATGAATAATAAGTTTTCTTCAATGGACCATGATCCGGTCTAGTATTTTTTTGACTACTTTTGTGGATCACCCTAGCTCTACTGGAGATAGTGATCCTGGCCTAGCCAAATCCCTGGCCATGTTCTGCTGAACCGCAAGGATGCGAATTATGATTATGTGAAACCGTCGATTACATCTAGTTAATTACGTTAAAAATCTTCTTCAAGGTTAGCCGTAGCTCTCCTTGTTTTTGGATAAAGGGACTAAAAGACTCCTGTCATGGTTGTTGAGTCTCCTCAAGCTATGACATGGTCTCTTTTAGAAAGCAGAATTCCTTGATTCACTCTCTCATTTATTCCTTGCCTGATTTTTGGGCTGAAATCAAACATGATTTTGAATCATTTCGAATTCTCCTTTAGCTCTATAAATAGAGACCATATGAGAACATTTTCCTCACCAATTCATTCTTGAGCAAAATACTTATTCTCTCAAAAAATCTCATCGTTCTCATTGCTATCAAAGTTCTTCATAGCCAAAACGATTTTTCAATTTCTGATCTTATTGCTTATATTCTTTTATAATTCTTTTTAAGATCATTATTATTTTTTGGCTATTGCAAATTGGTTTTCAAAATCCTTATCTTTGATTTTTCATATTCTCAAAGGATTTTTGAATCATCTAGATTCTAGATCACATTGAATAATTTCATATTCTTTGTGTGATCTAAGAACACATTTAGATTCTAGATCACATTGAATAAATTCATATTCTTTGTGAGATCTACGACCGATTTAAATTCTTTTAGCCATGTTAAGCACAATTGCAAATTTAATCTTGGCTATAGAATTATTGGGTGTAAAAACCAATCTCCACTAATTCATTGTGGTGTATTGGATTTGATTTTACTTGTAGTCCCTTGATGATAATGGTGTTGAAAGTCCTCGGATTGTGAGAAAAGGAAAAGTCCTCGGGTTGTGAGGCAAGTGAAAATCCTAGACAAGTCTAGGTGGTTGAAAATCCTTGTTGTAGGCAAGGTGGTTGTAAATCCTCTTGACGGGATGTGGTTTGTACTATTTACCGATAATAGTGGATTAAAGCCCGACAAGAGTTTCGGGGATTGGACGTATCCAGGTTGTCGGAAACCCGGATAAAAATCTTTGTGTTTGCGATTGACATTTACTTTACACTAACAAGTTCATTTTTATTATATGTCATTTGCAATCATTTGTTAATTTACTCTTGCTAATTAAATTCATTATTGCAAGTTTATATTCCGCTGTGAGATCTATTCTATTATCTTTACTCCTTTGATCTTTATTGTTTATATATTATCTTATCTATATTTGAAGATCAATCGTGTTAATTAAGGACCAACCGTAGATCACTCTACTTGGTTCCTTAGGCAACATTTGAAGAGAAGTTATTTTTTGTGTTGTTCATTTGTGAAAAGTTTTTTTATACAACATTATTCAACCTCCCTTCTAGTGTTGTTTGCCATCCGCAGGATCCAACACTTGGTATCAGAGCAAGGTTATAGATGGCATCAACCAATCATTTCCCCGAAGGACAATCTTCCACCCGACCACCACTTCTCAACGGATCAAACTATGGATCTTGGAAGAATCAGATGCAAATGTACCTTCTCTCTATATCCTATGAGCAATGGAAGATAGTGGAGAATACTTACGAAGAACCCACTATTGAGGAAGAAAAGTGGACCAAGAAGGAGATGGACAAAGTGTCTCTAAATGCCAAGGCGGTGTCCACTCTATATTGCGGCCTTGACACAATGGAGTACAACCGCATCTCCATGGCTTCCTCTGTGCACCAAATATGGAAAATCTTTGAGGTAATGCATGAAGGTAACCAAAAAGTTAAATCATCGAAATCTTCTCTTTATGTTGGCAGGTATGAACAATTTATGATGGAGAAAGGTGAGAACATAACGGAGATTTACAAAGATCGTCAACACACTTGCGGTATTGGGAAAGAAGTACATACAAGAGGATAACATATGCAAGATCCTTAGATCCCTTACTCCCGAATGTCAATCCAAAGCTTCGGCCGTTGAAGAATGCAACGATACTTCAAAGCTAACCTTGGAGGAGCTCTTCGGCAATCTGATGGCATATGAACTCCAACTGCAAGAGAGAAAGTCCAAGGAACACTGTGAAAAGAAGAAGAACCTTGCATTCAAAGTCACATCGGATATGGAGGAGTCCGATGATGAAGTCAATGATGAGAAGGAGAAAAAAATGGCACTCATCTCCAAAGGATTCAAGAAAATCCTAAATGTACCTAAGTCCTACGACCGTAAGTTCAATTCAACTAATGATATTATTTGTTATTGTTGGAAGCAACGATCTAGGATCTTGGTTTGATGATGACAAACGTGCGAACTATTTAATGTGTATGCTACGTGTGTTTTAGGATTGGCAAAGGCGTAAATCTTGAGGAGTTGACTAAGTCAACGTGTTGGAGAAATTGCTATTCATATAGCATCCTAGGAGAGAAAAGAAGTGTGTGCTCAAAGTGTTATACACAAAGCGATTTGACTTGGTCAACATGGAGGGAGATGGAATCTATTTGGGATTTAGTCAAATCAATTTGAGATTTATTCCAATCATCTTTTCCCTATTCCAATCTCATATCCATTTTGAATTGCAAATCAAATCCCATATTGATTGGGCAAAATCCCGATGTGGTTGGCACAACCCTATTACCCTTGTCCTATAAATACCCATCTTCTAGGGTTGAAGGTTCGCGCGGCAACAATATTTTTCACACGGCAACCAAAAAAATCTCCAAGAGTCGGCCATATATCAATTATAAAAAAAGGGAAGGTTGTCACGCAACTTTAGAATTGAAGAGACATCTTCATTCATTTTTCAGCATCAAGTGCCGCATCCTTTCTTTGTTGGTTCTCATCATCAAGCAAAACAACAGGCCAGCCACATCTTTGCAAAGCAACACAAATTTGCAAGCCTAGTTATCAGCGCACAAATAACTGAACAGGGCTTCAATGAGGTTTAGGTATGTGATTCTAATATTATTTTAATAAACATCATCCCGCCTTGTGTTTTTGTTTGCAGGAAAGAAAAAAAAAGGCACCGGCCGAATTCACAAAGAGGAGAACTAGGGCAGCCGAAATCTATTTCTTAGGGAAAAAGCTCTCCACTTGCTTCACGTGAGTTCTGAGAGTGCAAACAAGTATCCACACACAAAATCAAAGAGGCGCCGCACGAATTGTTTTGAGGGCAATTTTTGTGTGTGTGTGCAATTCCTCAGGCAACCACAAGTATAAGAGTGCACAAAAAGATTTGGCAGCCAAAGTCTTTGGGTCAAATTAATTTGTGTGCTCAAAAATTATAACCCTAACCTATTTTTGAGAGCAGGCCGAAATCTGAGAGAGAGGGGCCAACACAAAGCAACTCATTCCCTCTTCATTAATATCTGATAGCACTTCAATTATATTTTTTAATAGTTAACCTGTTGGTATTTTTGTTGTGCAGGCCGTAACATAAAGCAAATTGAGTGCCGAAAATTGAAACACAGGCCGTAACTTTTTAGTGGCGCACACAAAGCAAATGAAACACAGGCCGAAAATTGAGTGCCGCACCTCTCAAAGCATCCTCCTATTTCACATTGATAGCCTTATTATTTAATGTGATCTTTGGGTTTTGAGCTCTCCACTTAGTTTCTAAATATTTCATTCACCCAGGCACTAAGAAATAATAAAACACTTGCATGCACTTATTATTAAACGTTACATGGTTTTCTTTTTAATGTGTTTGTGAATTCTGTTTTTTTGCAGGGTCTTCAAGTACACATGCATTAAAAAAAATAAGGCACACCAATCCTCTCAGCCGCAGGCTTATAGTTTGGTGTCGCAACATCAAGTGCCATCCATCCTTGTGCAAAGACAAAGCCGCAACTTGTGTTGCACGACAGGGAGACATCCACATCTACGTCAGACGAGATCTGACCCGTACTAATTGACGAAGACAACGCCGCTACACAAACTGAGCTTCCTAAACTCTGTTCTTTATTATTTTGTGTAGTTGTTGTGTTAGATCTTTGTAGGGGAAACTTTACTATTTTTTGGGACTATTTTGGGACTTGTCTAGTTGGGACTAGACAAGTGGGACCCAGCTAGTTTGGGACTAGCTGGTAGAAAGCGTTACTAGGATTGATAGTGAGAGAAAACACTGTGTGTGGGGTACTGAGAGCCTGGCGAGTGTAGAGACGTAGAGGGTGCTCTGAGCGTGCTCTAACTTGTGGCTTTGTACCTATTGCGCTATTCAATACTAGTTCTGCTTTGGGGGCTGGAGTAGGTCGTTGGGACGACCGAACCAGGGTAAATCTGCTGTGTACTCTGTGTCTGCTTTTTATTTACTCTGGTTGTGCTATAACTGCGTGTCCTTATTCGTGGGTTGCACGAATTATTTTTATTAGCCTATTCACCCCCCCTCTAGGCTAGGATCCAGATCCAACAGTTATGAATGTGATAGGCCAGGGCACATGAAGAATGAGTGTCCTCTAAAGAAAAACAGAGATAAAAGAACAAAGCCATACAAAGGCAAAAGGCGAAATAGAAAAGCTTTAGCGGTATGTGATAGAAGCGATGATGAAGAGGACTCAGATATCTCATCATCATCCGAAATTGAAGGAAAAGAAAGCAAAAGGAATGACAAGTCATATATGTGCTTTATGGCATGAGGAGATCCCACGATAAATTCCTACCATAACTCTAGTGATAGCGATAGTAGCGATGATGAGGAACTTGATTATGAGAAGGAATTTCATAAAATTTATGCATTATATGAGGTCCAAAGCGAAGAGCTTTTAACTCTCAAAAAGTTGCATAAATCTTGTGGTTCTAATTCTACTAATCAAGAGCTAGAAAAGATTAGGGAAGAGAGCCTACAATTGATTAGCAACAATAAAGATATAATTGAAAAGAATAGGTTTCTCAATGTAGAACTCAAAGACCAAAGAAATAGGTTTAGAGACTTAGAAAAGAACATGACCATCATTAAGGCAAAGCATGAGGACTTGGTTAATAATGTTGCTAGGTTCTATAAAGGTAAAGAAAAATTAGATAGCTTGATTAGATCACAAAACCCCTAATCTAACAAACATGGCTTAGGTTATAATATGACCAATCAAAATGCTAGGATCTCTCATCATCAAGCTAGAGTTCCTAAAACTGAAAATGGATATGTCAAAGTTTGGATTCCCAAAATTGGAACCGTCCAAATGAAATACAATTACATTTCTAGTTTTTTGAACAATGTTCATTTTTGTAGATATTATAGATTTACTTATAGGAAATCTCAACCCAATTGGGTTTGGTTCCCTCTTGGTTGATGATTACATTATTATGTATGACTAATCCCACCGACCCGCAAAGAAAGGGTACCAAAATTATTTGTTTGATTTTCAGGTACCAAAACTATAAGGGATTAGTAGAAGAGCTTCCAATGAATCTCTAAATCCATGCATACATAAAGGGGTAGACCCAACTTCAATGATGAAAACTTTGAGGAGTAGCCTATGAAATTTTTTTTCTTCACTTGGTATTTATACTATTATATTTTTTGTGATGACATGGGGGAGAAAAAGTGACAACAAGAAAGCAATAATATGAATAAATAATAACCACATCTAAGCAGGGAGAGTAAGTACACTTACTCATTGTTTTTATAATCATATTATTCATTTGTTTTTTATTTATGTGTCATCACCAAAAAGGGGGAGAGTGATGGGGATCTAGTCCCACCCCAAGTGGTTTGTTTTGATGATGATCATACCAAATGTTGTTAAATTATTAATCATACTACTTAAGTGTGTAGGTGGTGTAATAAGCTAATTGAAGCTCAAAACATAATCCGAGAAGAAGAACTATAACTACACACATAGAAGATGAAGATGGATTGAGCTTACATTCCTCGTCTACATTCTAAAGCTTTAGCATTAGAGGAGCTCGAAGATGAAGCTCAAAGAATGTGCTCAAGCTCAAGCTAAAGAGGAGCTCAAACTCAAGTGAAGCCTATGCAACTAGCTCAAGCTCAACCATAGCTTCAAGTTCATCATAAAGTCTAGTGTGAGAGTTGTTTTTCATTTTCTTAGGATTATGTCAAAGCCAAGAAAGAATATGCACACACACAAAATGATTTTCTAAAATGTTTTTAAACTTGTTTTAAAACTTATTTGAGAGCATACTTTTCATAGAAGATAAGTTTCAACTTGTAGTCAACTACAAATACCCAGTAGGTCGGTACCGTGATTTCTGCCTTCTCCCTGAAAAGATACTCTGGTAGTCGACTACCAAAGTTAGGGAGTCGACTACCACTTGTAGCAAATTTTCTCAGAGACACTCTGGGAGTCGACTACCAAAGTTAGGGAGTCGACTACCAGCTGTGCGACCAAAATTCCTTAATTCACTCTCTCATTTATTCCTTGCTTGATTTTTGGGCTGAAGTCAAACTTGATTTTGAATCATTTCGAATTCTCCTTTAGCTCTATAAATAAAGACCATATGAGAACATTTTCCTCACCAATTCATTCTTAGGCAAAATTCTTATTCTCTCCAAAGATATCATCGTTCTCATTGCTCTCAAAGTTCTTCATAGTCAAAATGGTTTTTCAATTTCTGATCTTATTGCTTATATTCATTTATAATTATTTTTAAGATCATTATTATTTTTTGGCTATTGCAAATTGGTTTTCAAAATCCTTCTCTTTGATTTTTCATATCCTCAAAGGATTTTTGAAACATCTAGATTCTAGATCACACTGAATAATTTCATATTCTTTGTGCAATCTAAGAACACATCTAGATTCTAGATCACATTGAATAAATTCATATTCTTTGTGCGATCTACGAACCATTTAAATTCTTTTAGCCACGTAAAGCACAATTGCAAATTTAATCTTGGCTATAGAATTATTGGGTGTAAAAACCAATCTCCACTAATTCATTGTGGTGTATTGGATTCGATTTTACTTGTAGTCCCTTGGTGATAAGGGTGTTGAAAGTCCTCAGATTGTGAGGCAAGGAAAAGTCCTTGGGTTGTGAGGCAAGTGAAAACCCTAGACAAGTCCAGGTAGCTGATAATCCTTGTTGTAGGCAAGGTGGTTGTAAATCCTTTTGATGGGAGGTGGTTTGTACTATTTACCGATAATAGTGGATTAAAACCCGACAAAAGTTTCAGGGACTGGACATACTTAGGTTGTGGAGAACCAGGATAAAAATCTTTGTGTTTACGATTGACATTTACTTTACACTAACAAGTTCATTTTTATTATATGTCATTTGCAATCATTTGTTAATTTACTCTTGCTAATTAATTCATTATTGCAAGTTTATATTCCGATGTGAGATCATTTTTATTATCTTTACTCCTTTGATCTGTATTGTTTATATATTATCTTATCTATATTTGAAGATCAATCGTGTTGATTAAGGACCAAGCGTAGATCACTCTACTTGGTTCCTTAGGCAACATTTGAAGGGAAGTTATTTTTTTGTGTTATTCATTTGTGAAAAGTTTTTTATACAACACTATTCAACCCCCCTTCTAGTGTTGTTTGCCATCCACAGGATCCAACACATAAGTGACTAGGGGTAAAAACCAATAGGAAGTCACATGTGATGTGATTGATAATGAGTTTATCTACCAACTGCAGAGTCGATCCACTTGTTTAGTCTCCTCAAGGTTGTGAAGCTCAGGGTGGTTGGGTCCCTCTCCCATTAAATAACAATATTCGTTCATCTATATGGCTAAAGATGATCGCAAAAATAGTGGGAGGATATAGTTGAATAAAAAAACCATTTTAACTATATTTAAAAAATCATGAACATATGCTAAACTAGGGTATTCTATGTTTTACCAGGTGGAATCCAAATCGTAATATCCTTAAAACAAATATGTCAACTGGACAAGATGATTGGTTAATGAAAATTTGATAAACCAAACTATGTTCTTACTTATATTAAAGTGTCCTTCCTAGTATTGATTTAATGACAATGATTTCCTTAAGCTCTAAAGTCTAACACAATAAAATCACGTTACTTAACACTCGACTCTATGAGTAGGGCAGCTTAAACATACTGATGTTCAAAGCATGTCTCTCCATATAACTTGTTGAGTCTCCTCAAGGTTGTATGGAAAACAGTTTCAATCTGCAAGGATCAAAACTTCGATCAAACTGTTTGATTCGAAGATGAGTGTAAGAGTGGTGCAAGACCATGTATCCAAATTAGATCTTGAGACGAAGAACTTGTTGAGTCTCCTCAAGGTTGTAAAACTCAAGTGTTTGGATGCATGTGATGTTTGCACAGCTAATATTTCTGTTAGGAAATGAAATGTCTAAATGTGATTTAGAAAGGAGAAGGCGATAAGATAATTCATTGAGAAAGAATATTTGGTCTATCATAAGACAAGGTATAGTGGGAGGAACTGAAAATGGGACATGTTTGATGTCTAAAATTTCAGTATAATTGTTATACAAAAGAAAAGATAGTCTCACATATTGGCTAACAAAAGTTGTCTTTAGGCCATATGGAACTTATATCACACTTGGCAAATGTCGTCACATTACTTTAGAAGAAATGTTTTTATGTGATTATAATGTATAACAATGTTGTATTAAAAGTTAATACATGAATACCTAAGTTAGTAACAAATCTTATATGGCAAAATAAGTCTAAGCCGTACCGAAGAGACTAAGCTTCACATGTCACATAAAGAGGGGTTTGACCTCTCGTATTATGAGGAAAGATACTAGTGAATCTTGTCTCAAAGGTATGACGGCGGAAATTCCATCAGTTAGACGGTGGGAGAATGAGTTGATGAACTCATAGTTTCATACATACGAATGTACCTGGACACAAGTATAAATACCCAGGATAATGTATTCTTATTTTATTACGACACATGTTCTTCATGAAACACAAGTCTGATAAAATAGAGAACACAACGATAGAAGTATTTGAACTGATTCGATCGGATCGAAGAGTCGAATACTTAGCTATGCAATTCTTACGTATCTAAAAGAAAATGAGATTTTCTCTCAGGTAAAGTTTTTTTAACACACCGGTGTGTTGGAGAGCATGAATTGCGCTCTGTTAGACATGGTGCGAGGTATGGCCAGTGACATTGAGTTACAATCCTCCCTCTGGGTTAAGCCCCAAATTATAATTCCTAGTTTCTTGATAATGTTCTAAGAGGACCTTATCAATATAATATTCCTTAAATCAATCATTAAGAAGTCACATGATTATTCGAGCCTCTTAAGATGAAGAAGTCGAGTAAAACATCATAGTTGATAATGGCCTAGTAGACTTCCAAGATGCCATTCGGAGTAGTGACTCTTAAGAAATGGCTTGATGCAATCCGAAAAAGGTTCGTGCACGTAAATAAAGTATGGAATTTAGTTTACGTGCCCAAGGAAATTGTTTCTTTTGGCTGCAAATGACTAGAAGATTGGTGCGAAAGGAAAATAGTGAAGTACAACTTTTGTTGGTTGAGAACGGTTATCATCCTAACTCCTATAAACGGAATATGATGAAACTTTCTCGCCAGCTGATGTGTACAGATCTGTTCGGATCAGACTCGATGTAAATGCTCATGATGACCATGAATACTGGAATATCTTTGTTTTCTAAATATGATTTAGAAGAACAAACTTATTGAGTTTTCAAGGTCAGTGGGAGCGAATAAAAGGCATGTGATGCATCAAAGAGCCGGAACATATGGGTTGACAAAGTGGTTAAAGATTTTGACACTTTATCAGAAATGATTATGAACCGTCTAAATGACCAGTAAACTAATTTGGATTGTTCTCGATGAGCTGAATGAGATCTAGGAAGGGCATATATTATGGATTCCAAGGGACCAATGTAATTTTTTAGATGAGATTCAAATGTGTGGTCTAAAATGAACATAAAACCCCTTAAGTCTACATAGTAGATGGTTTAGCAGATCCACTCACCAAGGCTTATCAATATAATATTCCTTAAATCAATCGTTAGGCAGTCACATGATTACTCGAGCCTCGTGAGACTAAGAAGTCGAGTAAAACATCGTAGTTAATGATGGCCTAGTAGACTTCCAAGATGCCATACGGAGTAATGACTCTTAAGAAATGTCTTGATGTAATCAGAAAAAGGTCCATGCACGTAAATAAAGTATGGACTTTAGTTTACGTGCCCAAGGAAATTGTTTCGTTGGCTGCAAGTGACTAGAAGATTGGTGCAGAAGGAAAATAATGTAGTACAATTTTTGTTGGTTGAGCACGGTTTTCATCTTAACTCTTATAAACGGATTACGATGAAACTTTCTCGCCAGCAGATGTGTACAGATCTGTTTGGATTAGACTCGATGTAAATGCTCATGATGACCATGAATACTGGAATATCTTTGTTTTCTAAAAATGATTTAGAAGAACAAACTTATATGGTTTTCAAGGTCAGTGGGAGCAAATAAAAGGCATGTAAGGCATCAAGGAGCCGAAACATATGGTTTGATAAAGTGGTCAAAGAGTTTGACACTTTATCAGAAATGATTATGAATCGTCTAAATGACATGTACACTAATTTGGGTTATTCTTGATGAACTGGATGAGATCTAGGCAAGACATATATTATGAAGGGACCAAGGGAATTTTTTAGATGAGATTCAAATGTGTGGTCTCAAATGAACCTATAACCCCTTAAGTCTATACTGTAGACGGTTTAGCAGATCCACTCACCAAGGCTCTACCACATGAAGTTTCGAAAGCCTTATGTGTAAATGCGATATGAGATACCGGGATAAATGGGCCTGAGTGCAAGTGGGAGATGTAGCGAGATGGGTTTGCCCTCGAGGCAATTTATCTCTATATATGTGTACAAACATCTTGTTCAAAATAACAGTAAGCTGTTTGATAAGAATTTACCTAAGTTAATTATAATGTAGTCTTCATTAGAACTTAGGTATAGTCTTGAGACTTAATGCAAGGTCAAACATATATCAAGATGGAGATCTCAATCTTGGAGAAGTGTTTGACCGATTGTAGCATAGGTTTAAAAATGTTCGTGGTCGTGGATGTTTCGATAAATGATATCGACACATCGGATAGACCATTGTGTCTTAATCTTTACCATGTAATGGTGACGATGATCTCATGGTCATTTGACTTGGCAAAGTCGAAGACGAGACACATGTGCTCATTGGAGAATGAGTTCACTGAACGACCCAACGAGAGTTATCATATGGTTTATATTGACCAATCTATCAATGATAACTCTTAGTGATGATAGGCAAGTTGGTCTTTTGACTTGAGGTCATGGTACGAACCTGTATGTGAAAGGTGTCACTTAGATCACTGATCTAGCCTCGGAAAGGCCCTTATTAAAAATCCTTTGGTTGGGAGACACTTGAAATGTGCGAGAAGAGTAATGACCAAGAGAGGATTCATCTCTCCTGTCAATGGAGGCTTAGTGTCGCAGTGTTAGTTCGATCTTTAGTAAAAACTCTGGCCAAAGTATGTTGGAAGAAGTCCAACTTATTTGACTAAAGACCGATGGAGACTAACCAAGTTTGAGCTAGTAGGGTTGATAGTTGACCATACCCTAGGGTTGACCAAGCGGCATAGTTTTGACGAAGAGACTAAAATTGCGGTATTCATCACAGACATAGTCAGGGTGGTCCCGATAATACTCATGTCAACCCATAAGTATGATACCGAAACATGGACGTCACCTGCTGCTCGTGATCACTGTTGTCTGGGGTTTCGAGCCCTACCTGTATTAGGGTCGGGCTGTAGTGTCTCACAGAGAGCGAGATCTTCGTCGAGTAATATGTAGAAATTAAGGAGAAAATACATTTGATGCAAGAGACAAAAAACTGCAAAGAGTTTGCAGTTAGCTTCTGTACTTGGGATAAATGATCCTGAGTGCTAGTGGGAGATGTTGAGGGATGTATGCCCATAGATCATTTGTATTTGATGCAAATGGTTTTTTAATATTAGATGTGGGAATTTTGCATAGGATGCAAAGGGAATTAAATGTGTCATTAAATGTTTACGTCAATATTTAATATAATAAACACATGGAAAGAGTACCTGGATGACTGGATCGTCCCGGTCTAAACGTGGGTTCAAGCCGCGTCAAAAACGGACTCCAAACGCACCAAATAGAGCCAAAACAGTGTAGAAAGGCCCATTAAGGTCATTGTGGGTTGGGGCCCACACCCGCAAGCGCCCAACCCGCAGGCCGCCTAGCCCGTAAGGCAGGGGGCGTGCGTCCCTGCCTGCCAGGTGGGGCCCGCCCGCTTTATATATGCGGGGCCCCGCCCGCATGCACACGCTCACTAGGAGAATGCAAGGCACGCGTCCGTGCCTTGCATGCACCCAGGTGCGTGCGCTACACGCGCTGAGCGCTTTGGGGCCCCACAGCCTAGGGCTTTGTGCCCATCTTCTGGCGACTGTCTTTTTTTGGCTAAAAGCTTGTTTTGGGTCATGTTTGGGACATCGTTTGAGGGGTCAAACGAAGTCGGAATGAGTCCCCGTTTTAACCTACGCGTTCACCGTTCAACCCTCTTCGGAACGATGTGTGACATCGTTCTTGGAGCTCAACGGTGAGGGAGGAAAAATTCAATAAAGATTGGCCCTTGTGAAAGGCCAACTTTAAATTGATTTTTCCACTCCAATTTTTAGTCCCGCATCGGATATGCAGAAAGGGGAGGGGTCAGCCACCTATATATAAGGGCCAACACTCCTCCTTGAAATTCGTCCCAAGCTCCAGATCTGAGTATCTCCATTAAACGTGAGCAAGATCGGATCTGAGCTTAAAGAAAGTATTCCCTCTTTCTCATTAAATTCTTCCTTGCTCCTGATCGGGCTTTAGCAAAGCTACGAAGGAGTTCGGATCGGATCCGAAGTCTTGACGGAGGATCCACTCAAGGTGAAACTTTCTTCGGCACAAGGTTGGCTCGGCGACAAGGGTGTTGCTCGCATTGGGACACGGTGCTGTTCGAGAAGCGGTTGGCTTGGGACAAGGTGCGGCTCGGGACGTGGTTCGGCTTGGGAGAAGTGGCGCAGGGCCAAAGAAATGTTGCTGAAAATGAGCTTCGTATTCTGCAAAATGAAGTGAAAGGTATGTAGTTTATTAACATGCGTTTATAATTGCAAATAGGTTGATAGATATATTTGTAGGGATTGGTCTGACCTAACCCCAGGATAGTAGAGATCTTGGCTAAGGGTTGTTTCTTTAGGGCTTAAACTTAAAACTATTTTAAGTACTATTTTTCCGTTGCTTGTTTGATCTCATCGTCCGTCTGACTTAGGCAGGATGACAATTTTATTGCCCTATGGACCCAGAAACCCTACAGATCTTACCTATGACCAGCTTCTTCCACTCGATGAAAGTGCTAAGAACTTGGTCCTTTGACTCCAGCAGAAATACCCATACAATGCGTGAGAAATCTTCGATGAAAGACACAAAGTAGTGTTTCCCTCCCTATGAGGCCGTCCTAGACGGACCCCATACGTCGGTGTGTACATAGTCGAGCGTTGCCTTCGTATTGTGGATGGTCGTCCCAAATGAAGCACGTGCATGTTTCCCAAACACACAGTGCTCGTAAAACTCGATCTTCACAGTCTTGGCTCCCTTTAGACGACCCCCAACGATAAGCTTCTGCAATGCTTTCTCGCCCATATGACCTAGTCGCATGTGCCGTAACATTGAGTCGTCCTCCTCAACCTCACGAGTCAGAGCCTATATGCCAGCTACGAACGAGCCATCCAAATAATAGAGGTTGCCTTGGTGCTTTCCCTTCATCACGATCATTGCTCCTCGGATCACCCTCAGAGCTCCATTCTCCATGGTCACTCGACATCCCTTGGATTCGAGTGAGCCAAGTGATATGAGATTACGTCTTAGGTCGAAAACAAAGCGCACCTCCTCGATGTCTCGTGTAACATCGTTGCCCATCCTCATCCGTACTGTCTTGACGCCCGCTATGCTACATGATCGGTCATCGAACAGCAAGACTGTACACTTACCATCTTTCCTGAAGGTCGTAAAGTACTCTCGATGTGGCGTCATATGGAACGAGCACCCAACCATATGACGTCATGCCCTCCGAAGCACCGACTAATACATACTGCTCGACCTCAACGCCCTTAACGACGTTGGCAGTTGCGTTTTGCTTCCTCTTCACCTTTGGGCAGTCTCTGACCTAATGTCCTTTTTCTTTACAGAAAGCACATTGGTCCTTTACCACCTTGCATTGGGAGCCTCTTGTCTGATCTCTAGACTTGGATCGAAAATACCCCAATCTATCTCCACCCTTCTAACCACTACGACCCCTTATGACTGTAAGAGTGTCGCTCGAAGTTCGCCTGCAGGTGTCCTTATCGTTCTTCCTGAACTCATTTCTTGTCAAAGAGTTGGACACCTCTTCAAATGTGAATAGTAGAAGCGGTTCCAAAATCCGTTACTAGCGGGTCGTAACCACCGCTATTCCCGTTTCAAGCGGTTCTGGAAACCGCCACCGAAATGGCCGAGAGAAACATCATTACTGGCGGTTACGACCCGCCACTACCAAACCGTCTGCACCACAATTTTGTGGCGGTTTCGAACTGCCACAATCTACATTTTTGTCGGGTTGTTCATTTCAAAAAATTAAATTAATTCCATTAGTCTTTGGTGGTTAAGAACCGCCACAAAACGTATGTATGTCGGTTCTAAACCGCCAAAATGAAATCGTTTTGCAACGGTTTCGAACCGCCACAATATATGTTTTGGTTCACTTTTATTGCGAAAAATTGTTGTTTTTATGGCCGTTACTAACCGCTAAAAACGAAATTAAATTTAAAAAAAAATTAAAACTGATTTGTTTGAATGTGGTTCTAAACCGCCGATAACAAAAATAATTAACAAAAAAAATAAAAACTGGCATCCAAAAAACACCAAATATAACCGCATAACCACTTTGTAATATTTAATACAAAAAAGCAAGTCTTCAACACAACATACACCACATTATAATATTTAATAAAAACCGTAAGTCTTCAACCAACACAGCATACACCACATGAGCATCCACCTGATGATATTTAATAAAAACTTAAGTCTATGCCACACAACAGACACCACATGATGCTAATTAATGAAAACACTAGTCTTTAACAAAAAAGAAACTAAGGAAAAAAAACTAAGGCTAGGACGACGAGAAGATGTTCGAACTTGAGGGTCTTCCTTTAATTTCTGCAGTTGTTCTGGAGTATGGTGTTGTGTCACGAAGAAGTTCAAGAGAGACATACACTGATCAAGCTGTTGTTGCTGCCTCTCAAACTCCTCCCGCGTCACCATATTTGAACTGAGACGTGACACACCGTCAGAACCGAATGAAGGAGAAGGCACAAATCTTCTATATGTACCGAAGATCCGAGATTGAGACCCACTTGAACCAACACCAAACACCCGACCTGGGTGGTCTTCTCCTAAAACACGAGCAACAACATCATCCCTTCCTTGCCTCTCAACTCCTTCATGTTGTGAGTGTAATCAAATGCTCTCCTATACAATGAAAAAGTGATTAGTTACTGTCATTCTAGTTCCAGACATTTCAGTCTAACAAAAACAAACATATTCAAATAACTTATACAATAAAACATTCAAATAACTTATACAATAAAAAGTGAACCATAAAGACATGGATTTGAAAGACATGGATTTGCAAACTTAAGAAATTCCAAAATGACATGGATTTGAAAAGAGATCGATAACATCTAAAAGTTAGAAATTGGTCACGATGACACAACTGTGATTCATTACATGATTTAACATAGTAGATTTTGTTGTATTGGTTGCCTCCAGAAAGATGACACAATTGTGATAAATTGTAAAATTTTGCCTATAACATAAACTGTACAGAATGATAAACAAAAAATGAATGAACAAAAGGGGGAAACTGTATTAGGAACAATGATGACATTTAGAATTTGGAATTATGAAAATTTTATTGTGTTATGTGCTAAATAAATGCTTACCGGAAGGCATAGATTCAAAAACTTGGTATCGATATTGGGATCAGCTAGTAATATACAGTATTCGTGCAGTATATGTAGTTTCCGGCGATATGTATATGAGGTACTAAACGTTAGATATTGGATGTTTTAAAATGTAGAAAACAAAAATACCTAAGGCATCTAAATTTATTTCCATAAACTGTCTGGTTTTAATTTAGAATTGACCTTGAACAATGGGTCAGAGAAGAAGAAGATTACTAGTTTGAATAATATTTCATGCATGTTACTGTTATTGGATATGCAAGGACTTGAAAGATGAATGATTTTCCTTTAAAGCAGCAAATGATCCTTTAGCATTGCCTGAGCAGGGTACCATCCTAAGATAGCAAATGGGTTAGACATGTCTATGTTTATAGCATCCATAAGTATGTTAGAGTTGAGTAAATTTGAAGGTTGCCTATTTGTGTACTGCCAGGGTTGTGTTTTTCCATGTTCTTGACCAGATTCTGTCAAACAAGTTAGCTTTGATGTTTTCTATCAAAGTTTATATCAATAGTTGAATTGCAATAACTGAACCGCATGAAAAGAAATTCTGGTGACGAGTCAATTTCTATATATATCAAAATATTTCTCCTAGCTTTTGCTTTATCATACACTTTTTCATTATATCTCATGCCAATGAAAATATTGAATATGTGTTTTGACCCAAAAAGGAAAATAAAGCTCCTGCCTTCCCTTTGAACACTCCTTTGCTTCTTGTTGTTGTTAATTACCTTTTATAGTGACCAACAGGTAGGGCAAAGGTACCCCCACCCCACCTTGTCGCTTGTGCACACAACACAATATACTCAACTCGCACAGACCATAATATCACTCACTCACTCACTCACTTACATGGGAGGGTTGGGGGGAGGGGGTGCAAGAAAACAAAGTTAAAAAAGGCTTGCATACCGACCCAAGCACATCATACTTGCAGTATAATAAAGAAAAAAAAATCCCACACATGGAGGTAAAGGAAACATAAGATATGATGGAAATTTTAGAAAAATACATCAGATAACATTAGAAACTTCATTTACATCATAAACATGCCTATGACTTCTTTTAGTGTTCTGCTAGCCAGCATCTGCATTATTGTTTGACATGTCTACATGTACATGACACATTGCCACAAGATTCTAAATTTGTAGCCACATAAAAATAAAACTAAGAAGATGAGATGTATTGTGTTGAATATCGTCCGACATGGATGCTATGTGGACAACTTCATAATGTAACTAAGTAGCCATATAGATCTATTTTTGTCTTGGAGGATTGTGCCTTCAAATATGAGGCCAATACCTAAAAGTCACCAAAAAGGAGCAATGAAAACAAGTTATCTGCAAGAGTGAGCTATCAAAATGTTTGATAATTGAGTATATTCTTAGCGATCATACATGTATTTGGGTGCATTCAACGGTGAAAATTAACCACAACATATTATATCCACGAAAATCATGAGCTACATATATACTGCACCATTTGGAGGAAATCTGACCTTCTGCTAGCATATGCTAATAGAAAATTAGATAATTCAAAATACTAGAATAAAATGTTTGTCTTTGAATTAATCTTAGCTTATAGAATAATGCAATATGTTTCAAAATTTACACTTAAGGTTTTAAAAATCAAGCAAAAGTGGAGAAGGCTGATTCCCTGCTGGCTTGCATTTTCAAAAAACAGGTGAGCCTCTTTTGACTCGCAAAAGCACACACCCGTGTAAAGTCGGCACGATAAGTCAAGAGCGGCTCCGCTTCATTTACATTCGCAAGTTCAAATAGTGTCAAACTCAATAAAAAAACTAAAATATTTCTCTGTGTTCTCATTACAAACAAACAAAAAATCCAAATTATCTTAACTTCACCACCAAAAGTATTTTAACATAAATAACACCTCAAATTTATCTTTCAACATATAAAGTCATGAAACACTATAATAGTTATCAACTAACATAACACTAGTATAAAGTAGATTCATTGTCTGATGAGCTAAAAACATAGTTGTGCTTGCATATTGTGGTAATACTGCATGTATGCATAACTTCAATATCATACACCATACACATAATTATACTTACAATGATCTCCCTCATGGATTCATTTGGATAAGACCCGTCATCTCTGGAACGCGTCAACAACACCATATCTGTTCGGGTGGGTCCGCTCCTGTTTCTGCAGCCTAATGTATCAACTTCACTAATTAGAGAAATATCTAAAACTAGATGGAATCGAAAAACAATAAAAAGTATTAATCTTAATTAATTCTATGATAAGTTTTTGTTACCATTAAACTATAAAGTTGAGCCAATGGACGTGACCCGGTAGTTGGATGACAATCTTTGCTTAAGAGCATTCTCCCTATTCCTCTCACGATTGTACTTCAATAAAGATAAAGATTTGACACAATGTTAAAATCTTGGAAAATATAAAATGAAATATATTACTTAATGTATAACAATTTATAAACTTACCAACAACTTTTCAGAAAATCTTAGAGCAATGAAAGATGCCCAATCATCTTTAGTAATGCGTTCAGGTGGTGTTTCCTCATTATCTTTCTGACTTTTCGTTTCATCGTAATATTTGTTCCATAAGTTGTTCCTTCTAGTTTTCCATTGACCGCCTATTGCTTTCTTTATTTCATGGCAAGCAACTTCTTCGCACTCACGTGGTTCAATGTAAAACTTAGTCTGCAAATAAATGAAAATCAATAAGTTAGGTTGAGGGTAAGATTGAAAATTGAAGAAAAAAAATAAATGTATTATAATATTTTGGTGAAAGTAATCATACCAGAACTTGAGTTAGGATCACATTATCCTTGATCTCCATAGGTATTGACTTCCAATCCTTTACGTCCACAGGATACTTTTCATTATCCAATATCACCTCCTTTAAAATAGAGTGGAGTGGCTTAACAGCCTCTCATACAATGCCAGGACCCCTTGATTTAAATGTGAGTATTACTCTCTTCTGGAAGGAGACCTTATCATGAATGTCTTTAGCATTTTTCAAAATCATTGTCCCACACTTTTGGGGGTTTGCAGGATCTGAAACATATGCATAATTAAGATCATTAAATTATATTCAAGATGCAGATCTTTTATAATCATGACTTGAATTTAAACCAACCTATCAGCTCACAGATCCCAGTGGACTTGTACACTGACGACGCTCCTTTCTTCCGTTGGCGTCTTACACTGCTATCCTCACCCTCTGATGTCATATGTAACTACAAGTAAATATGATAAATATGCAAATGCCTGCAGAAAAAAGGCGTAAATCCGCAACCTGCATTATGAGAAATTTATCCATAATACATATCAAATGATGGTTATACAGATGTGATTATGCAAGTGAAGCAAAGCTACTTTCATGCAGGATTTTGTGATTCTTTCTCAAATAGCCCAAGTTACATCAGAGGATTGGTAACATTGGTTACATTCCAAATTGGAGTCAATAATGTAAGAAAAAACGTGCTGAACCAAGTCAGTCCATGCATATGTTAATATATTTTGGACATGCTCGCATGACAACTATAGCATTAGACATCGCTCGCATGACAACTATAGCATGACAACTATAGAAAAAACGCCTAATTGCACTGAGATAAGGGACTTTAGGACTAGTTATATCCTCCCACTCTTCCAGCGATCGGAAGGTTCTTTTTGTACATCCATTACGTATACTAGCATAGGTGTAATTTGGATGCCAATGATCCCTTTAATTCTCAAACGCACTTCTGGGCGTATGTAACAGGATTTTTATGAGCCATGACTTTATATTTGCCTAGGTCTTTTTATTTCATGTTTAAAAGTCAGGCTTGAACAGATGTTTCGATTTTCTCTTCCGGAGATCCGATGAGATTTTAGTTGTTTACAACTATGATCTCAAATCCTGCTCTTTGCTCAGATGCAAAGACAACCCTCGGTAGGAATCATTGCTTTGTCAAGCGATTCTCTTGGTTATACATTACTCTTATTGTTTTTCTTTAATAGATTAGACATCCCGAAGTCTATTCCGACGTTTAAGGAAATGTGGAATTTATCTTTACTAAGATATCCACAAAGGTATGCCGTCAAAACATCCAATAACAGCATATCCAAAAATTTTCCTTCACCAAATCGTAAGGTATTCGCTTTTGATAACTTAGGGAGACTGATGCATCATTTATGAATCATGCTCATTTTAATTTGTTCGATCCCTAGTTTCAGCGAAATTTTCCGTGGGCTATAGGTTGTACCTTATAGCATACGATTTTGTATTTATATTTCTTATGTGTGCAATACTTTATTTTATCCACAGGTTTGACACCTTTTGGTGTCTGGACTTCAGGTCCGAACATTTCACGTTTCATAAGTGAGTCCAGCTCATCTTTTATTGCTTCGTTCCACATTTGGCCAACCTCTACGTTTGCATTCTAGCAACGAAGTATGGAACGATAATTTATAAACATCATCGCTTTTGCGATGTATATGGCAATATGATACGTGAATACATTGTCGACAATTTATGTTCTATCTGTCCAACACCTCCCCAGTACGTACAACATTTACTTTCAATTTCACTTTTTTCCGGCAGTTCCTCTGCAGTGGATTCCGGGAAGGGTGTGGGTGTGGACATGAGCTCATTGTCATGTGGTTGTATTGTCTTAAGGCCTCCAGGAGTCTTTGTCCCTGGAGCCTAGTGGTCTGCCTCTCTTCTGTAGAGGATCAGCCACTTCTGCTGCTGGTGGATTGCATCCATTCTCGGGGATGTCAATCCTAGCTGGAGTTTTTGTAGCAGGGATGTGTGATCTGACAATCTTCTGGTTGTCAGTAAATGACCTCGGTAAGTGGTGAACATTGTTCTGTATGTGGATGATCTTCAGGATCGCATCTTCACATTTGTTTTATTACCGAATCGTAGTGGGTCAAGCTTTTTGTATCCCATGTTATAATTTTCTCCGCGTCAGATTTCCAGTATCTAGGTCTATTTTTGGGAAACTCGTCTCATCGAAATCACAGTCTTCAAGATGTGCCTTAAATACGTCCCCCGTTTGGGGTTCTAGGTATCTTATAATTGAGGGTGAGTCAAATCCTACATAGATACCTAGGCGACGTTGAGAACCCATTTTTGTCATCTGTGGTGGTGCGATGGGGATTTAAACTGCGCGACCGAAGATTCTCAGATGAGAAATGTTCGGTGGCATTCCATATGCAAGTTGCATTGGAGACTCTGACCTCCAGAAGGTCTTATTTTCATTTACGATGCAGCATGCAGAATTTGCATGTCCCCATGCATCCATAGGTAATTGGGATTTAATGGACGTTCAATCCATTGGAGTCTACTTTTCAGTGACTCTGCCGACCCATTTAGGGTATGAACATGCAGCACTTGTATGTTCATTTTCTATTCCCGTTGCTTGGCAGTACTCTTGAATTGACCGGGAGATATATTTTCTAACATTAACCAAACTTATTTTTTATATTTTATTGTCTGGGAAATGTGCACGCAACATTTTTATTTTTGTACCAATAGCTTTGGAAAAGCTAAGTGGCGGGTTTGTAGTAGACACACATACGAATATTCTGAGGATGCATTTATCAGTACAATGAAGTACTGAAATACCTCACTAGAGGGACGATTTTATCCACATCTATCTCCTTATATTCTTTTTGAGGAAGCATGGAGATTCTTTTTCAACTTTTTGTAGAGATGGCCTTGTAATTAGTTTTCCCTTATAGCAAGGGATGCGAGGGAATTCTCCCTTCTAAAGAATCTTCTGGTTCTTTAAATCATACCCATAGGATAAGATGCATCGTCACTGATCCAGGGTGGCCAAGTCTATCATGCCAGAGTAAAAACTTGGCTGATGTCGGACACTTCAGGTGCTCCGTTTAATTTCGCTTCCTTTCTCCGAATCTTTGTATGGTTGAGGCCTGTAAGGCTATCAAAATGTTCAAGTATGGATTTTAATCCTTTTTATTGAGACGTTACATACAATAATTTTTTTTCGTTTACATTTGCTGTTTCCAAATGGAATCCGTTGAAACGGATGTCCTTGAAACTTAGAAAGTTTCTTTTGGAATTCAGAGAGATTAGTGCATCCTTTATTTTTGTTTCTTGTGTCATTTGGGGGCAACAGTGTTGCGTTCCCTGGATCTTCAATATGGCCCTAATGTTGGGCTTTATATTGAAAGATCGTATGTGTTTATTGTCTACTAATTAGTCATGAGAGCAGTTCATCTATTAAAAGATGAATCTAATAGGCATATGCATTTTCAGATAAACATTTTTATTCAAAACAAATTACATAATTCAAATGCTCTCATAACATAAATTATTCTCAAAACAAATTGCTAAGATAAAAATAGGGGCTAATCAAGCATGTCATCATTTTCGAAGTCGTCAGTTGTAAACTTAACTTGAGCATCAGAGGTCATCAGGTTTGTTTCAGCTTTATTTTTCTTGTTCTCTTTATATAAATCCTGGAGATACTGTGGAGTTCGGCACACTCTGGACCAGTGGCCTTTCATGCGACAGCTAGGCACTGGTCTTCCCATTTCCTCTTGGGTGGGGGTGCATCATCTCTATTCTTGGCATTTCTGCACCACGTGAACTTCTGCTTATTATCATTTCTTTGTTGTTGGACTTGGCCCCTAGCCCTTTTGTTCTGTCCCCCCTTTCTGTGGTCTTTCTTTTCTTTTGTTGTCTCTCTTCTTTCGAGAAGAAGAGGCGTTATGAGCTTCTGGGATGGGGGCAGTGCTAGTGGGGCGCATATTGTGAGTGACGAGGAGAAGCTCTCTGTTTTGTTCAGCCATGAGTAAACATGACAGCAACTTAAAATACTTGGTGAACTTGCGTTCACGGTATTGCTGCATGAGTATCGCATCTTTTTCATGGAAAGACGTATACGTCTTTTCCAGCATGCGATCTTCTGAAACCTTCTCACCACACAACTTCAGACGTGAGGTAATGCTAAAGAGTTCTGAGTTGTACTCAGCAATAGACTTGAAGTCCTGCAGTCTCAGGTTCTCCCAGTCATATCTCGCCCTTGGGAGTATAACATCTCACATATCCTCAAGGGTGGTCCATAGCTCAAGTGGATCTTCAACCGTAAGGTACTCAGCCTTTAAGGTCTTGTCCACATGGCAGCGAATATAGATGATGGCTTGCGCCTTCTCTATATCGCTAATATTTTCTTTTTGTGTCACAACAGCATTGAGGGACTTAGCCCGCAGGTGAAACTTTCCGTGTAGCTGCCAGCTTAGATAATTTCTACCTGATGCATCCAGCACTTCGAAATCAAAGCTTGCAATTTTAACCATTTATCTAGCAGAGCACAAACATGCATGAATTAATAATTTGATCAAAGAAAACATTTTCATGCGGAGGCAATATTTAATGAAAAGCTAAATGTGTGGATCGGCCAGTCCCACAAGAAAGAGTTCAAAGTCCAAAGTCCAAATTATACAAATTTGCAGCTTTAAAAGGAAAATACAACTTTGGAAACCCCGTGGGTCACATATGATATCTCCAGCTTCAAACGTGTCCTCCGTCTTCATGGAAGTCGGTCTTATTTCTTTGACATTTAAATAAATTCCTCACTACAATTTCTCTCAAAAATAAAAGAAAAGTGTGGGAAAATAAACTGTGGGACTTAAACAGCCGATCCAAAAACCACATTTAGCTATTCATGCAGAAATATTATGCTCATCAACATTTTCATTTACAGACATCGCAGGCAGTTATATTCGCATGAGGATAAAACATTTAATCACGTAATAATTATTGGACCACTGGGCAACGTCATACACCATTAGGTTAGGTGACTAACGGCAGAGCGGTCGCAGGATCTTCCTAATTATTAAGTTTTAAATATAATCCACAACCACGCATATAATATCCACAGAATTTGCCAGAGATGTAAAGCATTTAAAGATGATTTTTACAGAAAAATCATTACGATGCAAGGGTTGTATTGAGTGGGTTTAATCAATAAAATTGAATAAGAGCCCAAAATTGACATTTTCGTTGTAGAAGGAAAATGTTTTTTCTTTTTAAATCATCCCAAATAACCCACAAAATTGCCCAAAAGGCCCTTATAAGCCTGATAATTGCCCCATAATGTACTGTGATTTTTCAAGAATTTATAGGCCCTTAAAACGCCCTTTTTAAATTGATTTTTAGCCCAAAAAGTTCTTTTAAGGCTTACTTCTAGCCTTTGCCCCCCATTTATTTATTTTTTTTGTAAAGTGTATTGGCCTGCGAGCCTGAAGCCCGCAAGTCAATTGTGGGCTTTAGGCCCACAAAATAATTTTTTTGTAACTGGGTGGGCCTACGGGCCTGAAGCCCGCATGTCGGCTGCAGGCTTCAGGCCCGCAAAAAAAAAAGAAAATTTTTTTTCCGTAAGTGGGCCGAAAAGGCCTACTAGGGCTTTGGGGGTGGCAGCTAGGGTTAGCTGCCGCCGCCCCCTTTCTTCCGCTGCAGGGGGACGGCGGCTGCCGCCCCCCTGCAGAGGGGGGGCGGTGGGCGGAGCCACCCCCGTTGCAGGGGGACGGCGGCTGCCGCCCCCTGTAGGGGAGGGCGGTGGGCAGAGCCGCCCCTCGCTGCAGGGGGACGGCGGCTGCCGCCCCCTGTAGGGGAGGGCGGTGGGCAGAGCCGCCCCTCGCTGCAGGGGGACGGCGGCTACCGCCCCCTGCAGGGGAGGGCGGTGGGCAGCCCCCCCCCCCCGCGCTGCAGGGGGAGCGACGGCTGCCGCCCCCTATCGGGGGGAACGACGGCGGGGACGCACCCCTGCAGGGGAGGACGGTGGCGGGGGCCGCCTCCCCGCTGCAGGGGGAGCGGCGGCCGCTGCCACCCCCCCCACTGCAGGGGGAGCGACAGCGGGGCCGCCCCCTGTAGGGGAGGGCGGCGGCGGGGGGCCTTCCCCCGCTGCAGGGGGAGCAGCGGCGGATGCCCCCTGCAGGGGGAACGGCGGCGGAGCCGCCTCCCCTGTAGGGGAGGGCGGTGGGCTGGGCCGTCCCCCGCAAAGGGGGGTTTGGCCGGGTGTCGCCCCTCGCGCAATGGGGGGGTGGTCGCGACGCAGGGAGGGGGCCGGCGGCAAAGCCGCCGGCGGGCTCATGGTGTGGTTTACACAGCAAAGCCCTAAAAATTTGATTTTTGGGATGAAAAATTCGTCATTTTTAGGCGATCTAACAACTCCCAGTATCGATCTTGCGAGATCTAGGGATAGAACAATCATTCGTATGATTAAAAACATCATTTTTAGTGTTTTTACCTCTATATCCGTCCTCCGGATATAGCGACGGTTGAACGAAGCCCTACGCGGATGACGATGCTCGATTGAGAAAGCCTTGCACCGCGCGCGTGGATCTCCCGTCTCCTCTCGCCTTCGCCTTCGCAATGAACGAAAAAAATTTGTGGAAAATTTTTCTAGAGTCTCGTGATGATAACGTGTTATGAATCAACTACTAGGGGAGTAACCCCAGCCCTTTATTTATAGGCATGGTAGGAGAGTAGAAAGATAGAATACATAGTTATGGGCGTATCTCTAAGATACCCGCAATCCTAACCGACTCTGGTTATTTCCATTCACAACAATACTTAGCTTTTCTTAAAGCTATCATAATGGCAATAACAAAAAATTAAAAATTATTAAATTATTTTTTATTTCTATTAAACTTTCCATAACAAAAAAAGTTATATCAAACATTTATTTTGTTTCATCTTTTCCTGACAATTTCTTTGTGTTTCGGGGTGTTTCTCACCGCGAATTGGTAGTACGGAGGTCCGAGCATCGTCACGGTCTTTGAGAGATGGGGTCAGCTTTCGGGGTCGGTCGGCCGAGCGTTCGCTTAAGCGGGAAGGCGCGGGTCCGAGCGACAATGCATCGAATGGTAGCTTCGGTAGATAGACAGCCTCCGGGATCGTTCGGTCGAACGCGCTCTGGCACGAGGGCATTCGGATCCGAGCGATGGTATGCCGAAGGGAAGATTCGGCTATGTGTCATTTCTTTAGATCTGCAAAACAATGAGCTCATCATGGGGGTCGGACCTTGGTTCTGACCAAATCCCCTCATATGCCCAAGTTAGATCTTAGCTGAGAGGTGCTTAGGTGGAACCAAGCTTGGCTCGTGGAGAGACCAATCGCGAGTTCTTGGCCGAGCAATGGAGGAGAAATATGAGGTGAAAGAAGGTCTGAGAGGATTCGGTATACCTGTGTGTCAAGTATCCAGAATTCGGTCATTTGCATTCTGTTCTTCTGGTCTCTGATAGGAGTTCCGCATGTCAACGCCTTCATGGCATTTATCATTCCTCCCTCCGTGCCCGCCCGCATTGATGGTCCCTTGAATGACGATCAAGGCGAACGAATGGCGGCTTCAATGGTGATCAAGGCGGGCACGATTTGGAGAGCGGTTTTTCACATCGAGTGGGTCAACCATTTGTCAGATGGCGGTCTTGGGCCGCTACACCCCATTCCACCTCTGGGCCTGTCACGACCCGCTTCCCTAAAATGGAGGCGAGACGTGAGAAGGTCCGCACGAGAGTGGAGCTGTGAAGCCCCAAACCCGATAAGCGTCAAAAATACATAAGCAGGTCCCTGTAACCACAACAGAATAACAATAATAACACAAGGAGAGACTGAAATAAAATCTCACATCTCATACATTGTCCAACAAGAAAATAAGTTCAACATCCAGAAAAGCCACCAGGCTAAAAGAGAAGAGTCTAAAGGCCCAGAACAAGGCCAACAAAAGCAACAACAACAACAAAGTATAGGTGCTACGCACCGATAACAAAACAACTGTCTAACAAAAGTAAATCACAACGAAGACACTAGGACTGGTCCCCAGTGTCCACGTACTCCCTGTCAAACACAAGCACGGGCTCGGCGTCAGCAAACACCTCGTCCTCAGCAAGTAACTCAGGCTCGGGCTCTAACATGTGTCACCCAAAAGAGTAAAGGGGCACATGTCAGCAAGTCGAAAGACTTGTGCAAGGAAACGGGGATAATGGTAAACTAGCAACCTAGCAATTAAAACATGGTGCATGGCAAGTAAAGTACGGTGGTAACAAGTAAGGTAAAGGAGAGTACAAGTGGCAAGTATCAAGTGGTAGGGGTGACATGTAATGTCAAGTAACAAGTAAAGTACAAGGGATCACTCGACGAGTGCCCTATTGCCCGCAGGCTGTGTTCAAGTATCAAGTACAAGGGGTCACTCAACGAGTGCCCTATTGCCCGCAGGCTGTGTTAATCTTGTCTTCTGGGGCACGAGCCAGAAAGTGCAAGTGGCATAGGATTGTGCCCACGCAAGGTGGGGGCCTAGCCGGAACGATGGTACAAGTATGTAGCAAAGCTACGCAATCACGATGAGTATTCAAGCATGCAATGACATGAGCAGTTAATACGCGTACCGTTAATTGTATTTAAACGTGACAGGCAAAATGCAATGACATGAACAGATATTCGCGTACCGTTCATTTAAATTAAACATGACATGCAAAATGCAATGACATGAACATATTCGCGTACCGTTAATTAAATTAAACATGGCAGTTAAAATGCAATAGCGGTTAAGGATGCATGGATGACATGAACAGTTAATACGCGTACCGTTTAGGGAAATTAAACGTGACATACAAGCATGATGAGGGTGACGGACCAAGCTTCGTTGTCAAGCTAGGTCAATGGCGTCTAGACGACTATCCTTTCACCGTCTAGTCTCTTTTACGCTAAAGCAAGGTAAATGGCCTAAGACATGGCCTAAATCAAGGGATGCAAGTTTCACTTGCCTAGCACCGGGGATGGCGACTACTTCGTCACACGGATGCCAATCTATGGGGAAATCACTGTTATGGGGGAACAACCATCAAACAACATGAAATTTACTAGGGTTTCATAAAAATACCAATAGACTATGAAAACATAGAGGAATCGATTTCTTACCAAGAGGAGACGGAAGGAACACTCCGGGGAACCCTAGGATCAGATCTGGAAAAGATTGGAGAAGTTTGGGAGAATTAGGGTTTTGGGGGATTTGGGGATTTTGATGAGATTTTGGGGAAGATGAGAGGTAGATGGAGTGAATGGATGGTTTGGATGATGGATTTAGGGCTTGGAATGGAGAAGTGAAGCTTGGAGGAAGATGGGGGCTCAAGGGGGAAGATTTTAGGGTTTTGGGTCGTGTTGGAGAAGATGAAAATGATTGGGTTGGGTTTAAATAGGTTGAGCTGGCGGCTACCCAGAAATTAGGGTTTCAACACTGGTTAGTCGGTCAAAGAGCAACCACTGACCGACTAGTTTGGCAACTAGTCGGTCGGTCGACCAACGCAGACCGACTAAGTGCAAACAGTAACTCCTGAACGAAAATAGGATTCTAGAGTTAGTCGGTCCATGAACAAATACTGACCGACTAGTTTATCATCTAGTCGGTCGATGAACGTTCTTAGACCGACTAAGAGTAAACAGTAGCTGATACAAAAATAAGATGATGAGTTAGTCGGTTAAAGAAGCATTGCCGACCGACTAGTTTGCAACCTAGTCGGTCAACCAACGTTCTTAGACCGACTAACGATAAACAGTAACTCCTGAGAAATTTAGAAAGCTAACTAGTCGGTCCAAGAAGAATTACCGACCGACTGGATCGTCATCTAGTTGGTCGGTGGCCCTTCTTACACCGGCTAATGAGCACAAAAAGTACCGATACGGAGCGCGGGGCCCCGGGATCGATTCCTAAGACTCCTAGGCTTGATCTAACAGTTAGATACGACCGTTATGAAGTCCGTCATGAGTGACATACTTCGAAATCGACAATCCTAAGGAAGAAACGAGAAAATACGACGAATCGATCGAAAATGAAATCTACGGAGACGAAAACCACACAAGAGGAGAAAATCCACCAAAACATATATTATATTATATTATATTCAGATACATGAAAAGCAGTCGTTACATCCTCCCCAACTTAAGAAAAATTCCGTCCTCTGAATTTCCAAATACTCACGAGTCCGGAAACAAAAGTGGGAAACGCTCTCGCATCTCATCCTCATTCTCCCAAGTAGACTCTCCAGGTGAACCATGTCGCCACATCACCCTCACAAGATTGACAATCTTGTTCCGAAGCGATTTCTGACGCCTGTCCAGGATCTACACTGGATGCTGGTCATACGTCATATCGGGGCGAACGGTAATCTCCGAAAAATCCACCGCATGAGACGGATCGCTAATGTATCGACGAAGCTGCGACACATGGAAAACATTGTGAACTCCTTCCAAAGATGTCGGCAAGGCCAAGCGATAAGCTACCTCGCCAACCCTCTCCAGAATGTCAAACGGTCCAATGTATCGCGGGCTCAACTTTCCATGCTTCCCGAAACGAATCACACCACGATTCGGGGAAATCTTCAAGAACACATGGTCGCCCGGCTGAAACTCCAAAGGACGACGTTTGGCATCCGCCCAATGCTTAAAACGGTCCTGAGCAATTCTCAACCTCTCCCGAATATTCCTGACGATATCCACGGCCTCCACGATCATCTCAGGTCCCAACAACTCCCGATCACCAATGTCATCCCAACTCAATGGCGATCGACATTTCCTCCCATAAAGAGCGGCGAAAGGCGCCATGCCAGTACTCGCCTGGAAGCTGTTGTTGTAGGAAAACTCCACCAAGTGTAGATGGTCCTCCCACGGACCCTTGAAATCCAACATGCATGCCCTCAGCATGTCTTCCAAAATCTGAATCGTCCTCTCGGACTGGCCATCCGTCTGCGGATGGTACGCCGTGCTGAAACTCAGACGCGTACCCAAGCTCTTCTGCAAACTCTGCCAAAACTGAGATGTGAACCTCGTGTCTCTGTCAGACACGATACTCACGGGGACTCCATGAAGTCGCACAACTTCCTGCACGATTCACGTTACATCACTATCCAAACTAGGAAAAGGAAATAAAAACGGAGAGTAAAAGAACTTTACCTCCATATATCTCCTCGCTAGCGCCTCAGTGGACTGTGCCACTCGGAACGGAATAAAGTGCGCAGACTTTGTCAATCGATCTACGATCACCCAAATCGCGTCATTCTGCTTCGGACTCCGAGGTAGTCCAGTCACGAAATCCATAGTGATGTGTTGCCACTTCCACTCCGGAATCGGAAGCGGTTGTAGCAACCCGGCCGTACGCTGATGCTCCGCCTTCACTTGCTGGCAAACCAAGCACTTGGCTACACTCCGAGCCACGCTCCTCTTCATACCATGCCACCAATAATTCAGACGAAGATCCTGGTACATCTTGGTGCCACCAGGATGCACAGAATACGGCGAACTGTGTGCCTCCACCATCAGCTCCTCTCTGATATCCCCAGCGGGCACACACAACCTGGCTCCGAACCTCAGCGAGCCATCCTCATGAATCAAAAATTCAGTCCGCAGACCGGCTTCCACCTACTCCCGAATCCTCACCAGCTTCGGATCCTCAGCCTGGCCAGCCTTAATCCGATCCACGATCGTCGACTGTACCTGCATGTACATCAACGACGAAGCCTCTCCAGGAAGAACAATCTCCACACCAGACTCGCAAAAATCCTGCTGCAATCTCCACTGCGGGGTCAAAATCATCATCGTGGGAAGCCTACTCAAAGCATCTGGAACCACATTCACCTTTCCAGGGTGAAACTGCAAATCAATATCATAATCCGCCATAAGATCCAACCATCGACACTGTCGCATGTTGAGCTCCTTCTGAGTGAAAATGTACTTCAACCTTTTGTGATCGGTGAAAATCTTCACTTTCTCACTCAGCAGGAAGTGCCTCCAAATCTTAAGAGCAAACACAACGGCAGCCAACTCCAAATCATGCGTCGGGTAATTCTTCTCATGAACCTTAAGCTGACGAGACGCATACGCCACAACATGCCCATGCTGATGCAACACAAAACCGAGACCCTTGCCAGAAGCATCGCAAAATATCTCAAATCTACCGCTGCGATCAGGCACGACAAGAATAGGGGCAGTCTTCAACCTCTCCTTCAGAACACCAAAAGCACCCTCACAATCACCCGACCAAACAAAAGCAACATCCTTCCGCGTCAACCTGGTCATCGGCTCAGCAATACGAGAAAAGTCCTTAATGAATCGCCGATAGTAACCAACAAGTCCAAGGAAACTCCGAATCTCAGACGCCGACGACGGAACAGGCCACTCCCTGATGGCCCGAATCTTCTCGGGATCCACTGAAATACCATCTCCAGTCACCACATGCCCGAGAAAAGCAACTCTATCCAGCCAAAACTCGCACTTCGAAAACTTAGCATACAACCGATGCTTCCTCAAGATCTCCAACACCGTCCTTAAGTGCGAGGCATGCTCTTCCTCCGACTTCGAATAGATCAGAATGTCGTCAATAAAGATAACGACAAACTTATCCAAAAAGTCGTAGAAAATCAGGTTCATCAGATTCATGAAAAATGCGGGCGCGTTAGTTACGCCGAAAGGCATAACCACGAACCCATAGTGTCCATACTTCGTCCTGAATGCTGTCTTCGGAACATCTCCCTTCTTCACTTTCAACTGATGGTAACCACTCCTCAGATCCAATTTTGAAAACACCCTCGAACCTCCAAGCTGATCAAAAATATCATCGATGCGAGGCAACGGGTATTTATTCTTAATGGTCACCGCATTCAACTCCCGATAGTCCACGCACATGCGACGCGAACCATCCTTCTTCTTCACCAGCAACACCGGTGCTCCCCACGGAGACACACTAGGATTAATATAACCCTTCTGCAAAAGCTCATCCAACTGCTTCCGCAACTCTTCCAACTCTGCAGGTGCTATACGATACGGCGCCTTCGAAATCGGCTGCGCACCTGGAACAAGATCGATAGAAAATTCCAAAGCCCGATCAGGCGGCAAACCAGACATCTCCTCGGGGAAGACGTCGCCAAAATCTCGCACCACAGCCGGCCACTCCAGCTCCATCTGCATAGCCACAGCCTCCATCGGCCTGGCCCGAAATCTGACAGGACCAAGCGAACTGCTACCACGACTGAACTCAAACACTGGATGTCCAGGAATCTCGAACACCACCTTCTTCCTCCGACAGTCGATCGTAGCATAGAAGCTCGCAAGCCAGTCCATCCCAAGAACTGCATCATAGTTGATGATGTCGTGGACAATGAAATCAGCACAAAGCTCACGTCCACAAACCACCAACGGGCAAGAATTGCACCCACGATGCACCGAGACTACACCGTTCCTTGTGACGATATTCCAACTCTTAGGAAGAGAGGACGTCGACAAGGAATGCTTCTCCACGAAGCTCCGGGCCAAAATGCACATCGATGCACCAGAGTCAAAGAGGACTCGTGCAGGAAACATGCAAACCAAAACCACACCTAACAAGCAATTAACAATCAAATCCTAGTCTAGCAAACAATCATGAGCAAGCAACCAATATAATCAAAAATCAAACTAACTAAGGAAGATAAATAGCTAGAGTGAGCGTTACCTGCAATAACTTCATCCACGGCCATGCTCTCCTCCTCAGTCATCAGAAAGGCCTGCCCTCTCGGCGGAACAGCCTGCCGAAAGGCCTGTCTCTGTGGAACAAGGGGCGCTTCATGTCCAACGGGCACAGGAGCTCGCTGCTGCAACGGCTGTGCTGCAATAGGAGCCCGCCAAGGCTGTCTCGACTTCGGACACTCCCGGATGGTGTGGGCAGGATCTCCGCAGACAATGCACTGTCCTAGAAACCTCCTACACTGATCCCTGAGGTGTCCATTCTTGCCATAGAAATGGCAAGTCTTCAGGATAGGCCCTCCTGGCCTCTTGAACTGCACCGGATGATTAGGCTTGAAACCAGGCCTAACCACCGCCCTGGCCTGCTCCATAGGCCTCTTCCCAGCTCCGGAAACATGTCCCTTCCTCTGATTCAAATTTAACTCTTGCCGCCTCGCAGCAATCAGAACCTTCTGATATGTCTCCAAGTCAGAAGAGGTCACAAAGCTCTGAAGCTCCAAGGCAAGTCCCTGGAGAAATCGCTGAGCTTTCTCATCGGCATCCTGCACCATCTTAGGTGCAAACCGACTGAGCCTCGTGAACTCCTGGTGGTACTGATCCACCAACAAGCTCCCCTGCTTCAGATCTATAAAGCGCTGCAGCATCACCTGCCGAGCAGCCTTCGGGAAGAACTCTCCATCGAATCTGGACTTGAAGGTAGCCCAAACGATCGGCTCCACCAGCATCTTCTCTTCCGCATCCCACCAATTCATGGCGTTGTCCTTCAGCTGCCTCTTAGCCAAATCAACCCATCCAGTCGGGTTAATCTTCGCCATCGCCAGATTATCCTCAATGTTCCTTATCCACTCGTCGGCAGCCAGAGGACCCTCAGAACCATCAAAATATGCGGGACCCAGCTCCCGAAATTGCTTCGCTCCCGGCTCAGAGCGAGGGGCATCCGGAAGAGCCCGGGCAGCTCGAGCAAGTGGAGCATTCTGGACTTGCAGAAGCACGCCCTGCTGAACTTGCATAATCTGGAGCATCATCCGCATCATCTCACCGCTGGTGGGTTCTCGCTCAGGCTCCTCATCATGAGGGATCGCGCCACTTCCCCCACCACGGGTGAAACGTCTTCCTGCCATCTAGTGACACAGAAAACGAATCAGATTAGACTCATAGCTTATGACTCGGGCGTCGAACTTAGTTTATTGGACATTCTAATATTATTATCGCTATTCCAAAAATCGCAGTTACAGAAGGACCTGCATGGGCCACCAACAAAACCTGTCACGACCCGCTTCCCTAAAATGGAGGCGAGACGTGAGAAGGTCCGCACGAGAGTGGAGCTGTGAAGCCCCAAACCCGATAAGCGTCAAAAATACATAAGCAGGTCCCTGTAACCACAACAGAATAACAATAATAACACAAGGAGAGACTGAAATAAAATCTCACATCTCATACATTGTCCAACAAGAAAATAAGTTCAACATCCAGAAAAGCCACCAGGCTAAAAGAGAAGAGTCTAAAGGCCCAGAACAAGGCCAACAAAAGCAACAACAACAACAAAGTATAGGTGCTACGCACCGATAACAAAACAACTGTCTAACAAAAGTAAATCACAACGAAGACACTAGGACTGGTCCCCAGTGTCCACGTACTCCCCGTCAAACACAAGCACGGGCTCGGCGTCAGCAAACACCTCGTCCTCAGCAAGTAACTCAGGCTCGGGCTCTAACATGTGTCACCCAAAAGAGTAAAGGGGCACATGTCAGCAAGTCGAAAGACTTGTGCAAGGAAACGGGGATAGTGGTAAACTAGCAACCTAGCAATTAAAACATGGTGCATGGCAAGTAAAGTACGGTGGTAACAAGTAAGGTAAAGGAGAGTACAAGTGGCAAGTATCAAGTGGTAGGGGTGACATGTAATGTCAAGTAACAAGTAAAGTACAAGGGATCACTCGACGAGTGCCCTATTGCCCGCAGGCTGTGTTCAAGTATCAAGTACAAGGGGTCACTCAACGAGTGCCCTATTGCCCGCAGGCTGTGTTAATCTCGTCTTCTGGGGCACGAGCCAGAAAGTGCAAGTGGCATAGGATTGTGCCCACGCAAGGTGGGGGCCTAGCCGGAACGATGGTACAAGTATGTAGCAAAGCTACGCAATCACGATGAGTATTCAAGCATGCAATGACATGAGCAGTTAATACGCGTACCGTTAATTGTATTTAAACGTGACAGACAAAATGCAATGACATGAACAGATATTCGCGTACCGTTCATTTAAATTAAACATGACAGGCAAAATGCAATGACATGAACATATTCGTGTACCGTTAATTAAATTAAACATGGCAGTTAAAATGCAATAGCGGTTAAGGATGCATGGATGACATGAACAGTTAATACGCGTACCGTTTAGGGAAATTAAACGTGACATACAAGCATGATGAGGGTGACGGACCAAGCTTCGTTGTCAAGCTAGGTCAATGGCGTCTAGACGACTATCCTTTCACCGTCTAGTCTCTTTTACGCTAAAGCAAGGTAAATGGCCTAAGACATGGCCTAAATCAAGGGATGCAAGTTTCACTTGCCTAGCACCGGGGATGGCGACTACTTCGTCACACGGATGCTAATCTATGGGGAAATCACTGTTATGGGGGAACAACCATCAAACAACATGAAATTTATTAGGGTTTCATAAAAATACCAATAGACTATGAAAACATAGAGGAATCGATTTCTTACCAAGAGGAGACGGAAGGAACACTCCGGGGAACCCTAGGATCAGATCTGGAAAAGATTGGAGAAGTTTGGGAGAATTAGGGTTTTGGGGGATTTGGGGATTTTGATGAGATTTTGGGGAAGATGAGAGGTAGATGGAGTGAATGGATGGTTTGGATGATGGATTTAGGGCTTGGAATGGAGAAGTGAAGCTTGGAGGAAGATGGGGGCTCAAGGGGGAAGATTTTAGGGTTTTGGGTCGTGTTGGAGAAGATGAAAACGATTGGGTTGGGTTTAAATAGGTTGAGCTGGCGGCTGCCCAGAAATTAGGGTTTCAACACTGGTTAGTCGGTCAAAGAGCAACCACTGACCGACTAGTTTGGTAACTAGTCGGTCGGTCGACCAACGCAGACCGACTAAGTGCAAACAGTAACTCCTGAACGAAAATAGGATTCTAGAGTTAGTCGGTCCATGAACAAATACTGACCGACTAGTTTATCATCTAGTCGGTCGATGAACGTTCTTAGACCGACTAAGAGTAAACAGTAGCTGATACAAAAATAAGATGATGAGTTAGTCGGTTAAAGAAGCATTGCCGACCGACTAGTTTGCAACCTAGTCGGTCAACCAACGTTCTTAGACCGACTAACGATAAACAGTAACTCCTGAGAAATTTAGAAAGCTAACTAGTCGGTCCAAGAAGAATTACCGACCGACTGGATCGTCATCTAGTCGGTCGGTGGCCCTTCTTACACCGGCTAATGAGCACAAAAAGTACCGATACGGAGCGCGGGGCCCCGGGATCGATTCCTAAGACTCCTAGGCTTGATCTAACAGTTAGATACGACCGTTATGAAGTCCGTCATGAGTGACATACTTCGAAATCGACAATCCTAAGGAAGAAACGAGAAAATACGACGAATCGATCGAAAATGAAATCTACGGAGACGAAAACCACACAAGAGGAGAAAATCCACCAAAACATATATTATATTATATTATATTCAGATACATGAAAAGCATTCGTTACAGGGCCCCTTTGGGCCAGAGCCCGACACGGTTTTGGGCCTAGCCGTTGGCCTGGCTATCTCCGGTCCATTTTGGGGGTAGTATCACTTTGTTTTCTCTGTTATGAATGGGCTTTTGTAGGCCCATGTGGAGCACACTTAGGATTAGGGTATCCACCCATTATGTAATCTTTTCCTATAAATATATGGCTATGGGTTTCGTAAACACCACCTTCATAACACGTTATCAGCACGAGAGCTCTGAAATTTTCCGAAGATCCGATCCTGCGAGGATGAGGATGAGGTAGATCCACAATGCATGGTCGTCATCTTCCATGCGTAGGTTTCGTCAAATGTCACTAGATCTCGAGGACGGATCTAGAGGTAATCATACCTAAAATCCAATCTATACCTATTTCTTTTATAGAATATGTTTAGATCTGATAGTTTATGGACCAAAATCGATGTTTTTAACAATAAAAATCAATTTTTATAATAAAAAATGTTGAATACAAAGATTAAAAACTGGATTTTTCAATAAAAACCGAATTTTTCTTTGAAATTTGTGGATCTAGAGAGGGGGACTTGTGGATCTAGAGGGGAAACTGATCGGCCCGGAACTAACTCCGAAATGATATCGTCTAACCGCAAGCGCACGGTATAGTGGCAAGCGGTTATCGAACACGGGGAAGCGGTGCTATACTACCTATCTACTCCTAGTTTGAGTTAGACTTGCGGGTTTATTGCTGGATGTGGATTGTGGAGTGTCGTAATAGCGATGGATGTAAAAGTCATGTCACTCGATGCCGCAAACAAGGGGTTCCACACAAAGAAAGAAATAAATAAATTATAAAAGACGAGGGCTTTAGGACTCGCCACTAGGATCATCGGATAACGATGCTAGGCTAGAATTCTCACGTTGCATTGGATTTATGGGGATGGTCTCTCAGCTCATACCACTCTCGTGGGTTAGAGCTTCAAGGTACTTCGGTGGCTCTCATTGGCGCAATGACGGTAGCCGTCAATGTAGTGGTATAGTTCGTCGATAGATCCCATCAAGGCATGAGCCGGGCGTGGTCACGTGCCTTGGTTGAAACCACTAACTCCCTAATTAAATCCGTAAGCTACTCCTTAAGCTAATCGATTCCACCGAATGTGGACACGATCTCAGTACGAGTTCTCTTAAGGATCTTGCTAGATCAACCAAAATACAACCCCTTTTATACATGTAATTGATCGGTCCATATTTTACAACTTTTTTCTGCATGTTTGCATACCATTTTGATCGCACATATCGCGCTTTTCATGATTATTCGACGATATTAGGTTACTTTTTGCTATTTCTTATTTTTATCGGATTTCAAGAAATATGGAGCAATCTGGAGCAAAAATGACCTTAAAGGACTTGCACACATACCGGAGCGTCATCCATGTCCCTATTAAGAAGCTAACGGTGCTGGAGGATGAGTTGAAGAAGAAGGAAATCGATAAAATCGACGAAGAGGCGAGGAGGAGAAGAGTTAACTCTAGAAACAGGCCACTCGGCCGAGTAACATAGACCACTCGGCCGAGTGAGCTTTCCACTCAGCCGAGTCTGACAGTTTTTGACAGAGTGCTGTTTTCTGGAGTTTCTGCAGGAATTCTCACTCGGCCGAGTCATATTGCCACTCGGCCCGAGTGATTGCGGGCCCAGAACTTAAGTTGCGGCCAGAGCTGTCTTTGGGCACGAATTTCAGAGATTTTCTAGGGTTATTTGCTAGGGTTTAGGGGGCTATATAAGGGGTTTGTAGCCGTCATTAGAGGGAGGTTCCATTATGTTTTCTTAGGGATTATTTCAGAGGTTAGGTCATGCCCTAGACCCCCTCTTGGATCTATAAACTTGTAATTGGATTGGAGTTCTTCATCAAAGCTAAGTATCTCTATTCTTGTTGTTTGAATCTTTAATTTGATATCTTTCTATATGCAAGCAATGTTTTTTATTGATTCCTATATCGTTATTGCTATGCTTGGTTAATCGTTGTTCTAATGAAGGGGATGAACCCTATGGATCTAATTCCAGATTTGTGATGAATAAATTTCTAAGTTGCTAGAATTTCTAGGAGGTTAGGTTGTGATTGATTTATTACAGATAGCTAGGAATTTCTACCGATATGGAGTTTACAAGAGATTGGATTCCGATCGATGGGAAGGCCTAGATATTCGATTTATATTTATAATCGAGATTCACTAGGTTTGGTTTGCAAGAGATTGGACCAAAGCTTGCATTTTTATTATAAATCTATACCCATATTCGTTTGCAAGAGATTAGATGAGTACGAGTACGAGCTATCACAATCTAGGTCGTAATTCGAGTTTGCACGAGAATGGGCTCGAGGTGTGATTGGACGATGATGTCGATCTTTATGCTAGTGGCTTAGGTTAGGGTTTGCACGAGAGTGGGCCCTAATCTAGGTTGCTATAGACCGGCAATAGTGCGAGAGCATGAGCTTGGTTTTCTATTCAGTTACGACTAGTTCACCTCAACACAAGTCTTGCAACATTGAGATTCACTATTTACAAGGATGAATGACGATCCGTAGTGGGGATTCTCTAGCTCTAGACACTTTTATTATATTGTATTTGAATCGATATTTGACCAACTTATTTATCACCAACATCCATCACCAATTCCATTACATCATACCATTACCATCTCCACCAATAATACATTTGTAGTCAAACCAACCTAGAATAGATTGGAACCAACACCACCTCCTCGTGTTCGATACTTGCTCGCCACTACACCCTGCGCTTGCGGTAAGACTACAATCGTGTCTCCCGGGTGTGTATCCGGGGGCCGATCAGTAATCATATAGATAAAATGTGGAATATAATAACACATCAAAATCCACCAAGCTTACCTCTTCCTCGTCCTCGGGGAAACTAGTAAGAAGCTAACACGGGAGAGGGATACAATGGAGATGTGAGGCGGTGGTGTGTATTGGAGACAAGGGGTTCAATCTTAAATTTAAAAAATATAAGAACCCAAGGTATGCAAGATTTCGTGAACTCACGTCAATATGAAATTAGAACACATATACACAACAAATACTTAAATCTCGCTCAAATTAAAATAACGTGGATTTCGATAAATGTAATGAACTTGATAAGTGATAAAATGAGAGTAGAGTTATATCATATCATAGTTTATCATGCAATATTCTAAGTTCACAGAAATGAAACCAATATCCACAACTCATTCTCTAAGCAGTATAATATGTCACGATCAAACGATTTCAAGCACGCATGGTATTTTGTTATACTTCATGAAATGAATTTGGCAAATTCTATCAAGGTAAGGCATCACCACACTATGACCATTTCAAGACTCCTAGAACCCATCAACTTTGCAATGTCTTTGTTCTATATAGAAATGGAGATGAGGATATGAGATTTTTGTACTTTTATATTGTTTTTGGCTATATGAATATTTCAAATACATTTTTCTTTCTTTATATACATGAGATAACTCAATATATACAAAAAGCGGCCTATGCATCCCAGACCAGACGGTCTTAGGGCATTAGGTTACGAAGAACCACTATGGCCTTTTATTTAGGATATGTGCTTGATTTTTGCATTTTTGGGATTTTTAGAAACTCACGTAAACGCGATGGAATGCAAAACATGATCAAAGATCATTTATTGGCTATTCACAAAAGAAAAAGAAAAAGCATAGAATGTAGACATGGCTCGATTTTAGGAATCCTAATCATCACTACTTTGGTTGTCGTGGGTTATCCTATCTCTGTTAAATCACTAAACATCCATGAAGCAATAGAATTACCAATAAAATCACGCAAAAGTCAAATGATTTTCAGATTTGATCCATTTATTTTTAGCTTAACTGTTTCGAGAATATGGTTGTGAAACTATGGATTCTACTATGAAAAAAGCATATTAACAAAGATACACAAATCAAGGAATCGAACTCTAATCTAACAAATATCAGAGTTCATAAAAAAATAAATCCACGATATTTCCATAGAAAATGAAGCATATGAGACATAAATATAGAAGTGAACATGGTTCATATGGAAATTTTGAAGTGTGTTACACGATGAAGCAAAGTGCGTGCACTATGCACTCCCCCAAGCTTAAACATCACATTGTCATCAATGTGTGTATGATATAAATAGAGGACAACGACAAGATAGGGGGGGCACTCAACAAAATTGTCTCCCTCCCCCAAGCTTAAACATCACATAAAAATTGGGGGGAGAGGCGAAATAAGCACAAATACAAGGGTGGACATGGATGATAAATAGTGGGTTGGGTGCAAAAGATAATTGAGCCATCATATTGGGTGAATTTATTAAACTGAGAAAGCATATAAAATCCTATACGGTCCTCTCGCTGCTGAGAGGATTCGTGTTTATTGAAAGCATAAATTACTACACTACTGGATTGATATCACCTATAGCAAAAGGCGGATCCAGTATCTTTGCCGGTGCAGGCAACTGTTCCAACTGTTCCAACTGCTCCTTTCATGGCTCCGCTAGGCGTGTGTGTCCACAGACTCTATCAGATTTTAGCAATGCAGCTCCCAGCATCTCCCCAAGGACTCCACCTGTACCCTGGAAGAGATAAGCCGCATCAATCTGATGTGGATAGTTCTTCCCCAAAATAAATGTATTCCAGATAGGGTCATCAACAATAGTATTTAAAATTAAAGATGGTTGACAACACTTCCCTAGAAATAAATCTCTACTCTCGTACACCATGTCGATCAACTCCTCGTTGTTCACCTCAGGTTGTTTAGGTAGCTTTGGCATATAAGCATGGGTCTCATCAGGCAACTCCTCATCATCGTCAGACTTATCCCATCGTACCTCCTGATCATATTCAATAGCATCCATGTGTGCTAACTCCTCGCTCTCCTCCTCGTATATGTCCCATCGTGCCTCTTTATTATTTGTATGTGTATCCTGCAAAAGGCACAATGAGTCATCTAAGTATGAATCATAGTAAACATCATACACTGGAGGGGAATCAAATGTAAAGGGCGAGGGAGTAAAGAGATCTCCCAGAAAGGGGACCAAAAGCTTTGTGGGATAGTCTTTGGTGTAAGTGCAAGGGTGGTCCTCTAAGGGACGCTGAGCCTCTGTAGAAAGTGGAGGTGGCTGCGGTAGCTCAAAAGGAGGAGGGTAATGCTTGGGATCCTCATGAATGGCTATGTCCTCGTCCCAATGCATGGTCTCCTCGGTGACAAGCTCTTGATCTGCATGTAAGGCCTCCTCAAAAGCATGCTCTGGCTCATGTGGGTGGCAAGGGGGAGCGACGATGGCACAAGCTGACTCTGCAGTACCAAGTATTGTGGTCTCGTCGGGGGTGGCAATATCAAAGCATATAATACCTCCCCCAAGCTGAACATGGACATCCTCCTCAGGCTCCTCAGGTATAGAAGGCAATGTAAACGTCATCTTCTCCTTTTTATGCATCCTCCTTTGTTTCTATCCTGGAGCTCGAGGCACCTGATTGCCTGGCTTGGCCTTCTCAATAGTAGGTGCAGGTGGCTCTATGGGCTCCTGTATCTCGGCCACGGTATAAAAGTGGGTCTTGTGCCCCTCAACTAGAGCGTAGACTCCATCATCAATTGTGCTTGTGGAAGAGATACGATGAGTAATAAAGTTTTGAAATCCAAGCTCAAAAAGGGTCACCTGTCGTTATTGTTAATGGACCGGTGTATCTAACTGTATCCACGATGCTTCCCAATAGGTCCATTTATGTGTCCTCCTCTGGCAGCTTGGATGTCTCTATTTGTGGAGTGTTGATGGTGTTAAGGTGGATATGATCACCTTCAAGTGAAGCATACACTCCATCTATGATAGTACCTGCACCAGAGACATTAGACATAACAAAATTGATGAATACTTGGTCGGATGGTTTACCTACCATAACGTTAGCGAACCGACAGATCGAGCATCATCTATCATTGGCTCCAAGGTTGCTGCCAACTGCAGATCACTGAAATTTCCCACTTGCATCCTCTCCATAAACTTACGTGAGGGTCCCTTTAGCCTTCTAGTGAAGATATCAAATAGCTTGGAACCATCCCACTCATGGTCTGACTCTGTCTGGAACATTCCTAGCATTCTTTCAAACTTACGCAAGGCTTCTCTGAAGGACTCGCCATCAGCCTGATAGAATGTAGCGAGATATGTATACGATCGTATAGAACCCGATCACATCTTTGAAAGTACCATCGTTGCATCAACTGTACCTGATCAAGAAAAATAGACAACCTGGAAAAGACGTTAGTGGTACAAAGAGAGATAGAGATAATAATATAGCAGGTGGTGGGGAAAAAAATCTCTCTCCGTATTTTTTTTGTTTTTGGTTTTGGTTTTGGTTTTATTTTTGTTTTTTAACGCAGTCTAATCAACCTAATTGTGGTAAATAGATAATATGGCGGATCGCCTCTCCTGCAACGGTGCCATAAACTTGATCGGCCCGGAACTAACTCCGAAACGATATCGTTTAACCGCAAGCGTACGGTATAGTGGCACGCGGGTATCGAACACGGGGAAGCGGTGATATACTACCTATCTACTCCTAGGTTGAGTTAGACTTGCAGGTTTATTGGTGGATGTGGATTGTGGAGTGTCGTAATAGCGATGGATGCAAAAGTCGTGTCACTCGGTGTCGTAAACAAGGGGTTCCACACAAAGAAAGAAAGAAATAAAATATAAAAGACTAGGGCTTTAGGACTCACCACTAGGATCATCGGATAACGACGCTAGGGTAGAATTCTCACGTTGCATTGGATTTATGGGGATGGTCTCTCAGCTCATGCCACTCTCGTGGGTTAGAGCTTCAAGGTACTTCGGTGGTTCTCATTGGCGCAATGGCAGTAGCCGTCAATGTAATGGTATAGTTCGTCGGTAGATCCCATCAAGGCACGAGCCGGACGTGGTCGCGTGCCTGGGTTGAAGCCACTAACTCCCTAATTAAATCTGTAAGATAATCCTTAAGCTAATCGATTCCACCGACTGTGGGCACGATCTCAGTACGAGTTCTCTTAGGGATCTTGCTAGATCAACCAAAATACAACCCCTTTTATACCAACGCACCATAAAAATCCCAACTTTACATCTAAATTCTAAAATCCTAGGGCTAATCCCTTAGCCCTAGATAGAACTACGCATGCATCATAGGAAAAACAATAGAAGATTCAATAATAGCAAGAGAATTCATCATTGTATGCATCAAAAAGATATTCAATAATCAATCAATGAGAAGAACTAAAATAGAATTAAAGAAAAATAAAATACTTATCTTGATCCCAAAAGATCGTCTCCAAAAAACTCTAAAAAAGATCTAAAAGCCAAAAAGAGTCAAAAGTTCCTCCCCAAGGTGACGGCTGCCCTTCTGATATCTCTCCCCTCAAAACCCCCAAGAAACCCTCTCCAAGTTGTCCCCAAAGCAGGATCCAGACGCAACATAAAATCTGGGCCTGCGACGACTCGGTCGAGTAGGTAGATGCTCGGTCAAGTCGTCAGAAGTCTAGATCCATCGCCTAAAACATCGCTCTGTCTGCTCGGACCGAGTAGGTAGCTGCTCGGTCGAGTAAGTGGCTGCTCGGTCAAGTCGTCAGAAGTCGGAATCCATCGCCCAAAACATCGCACTGCTTACTCAGACCGAGTAGGTAGTTGCTCGGTCAAGTAGGTGGTTGCTCAGTCGAGTAAGTGGTCAAGAACAGATTTCAGCACTGCAGTATCAGCTTGCAAAACTTTCCCAGAGCTCATCTGACCTCCGATTAGCGTGTTCTTAGTGGCGTTGGAACCGCCGTGAAGTCTAATATCTGGGAAAATATCAGAAAAATACTGAAAAAATACCAGGTGATAGAAGATTTGAAAAGAGTGCACGGTTGTCCTGTTTCCAGCACTTTGGATCTCTCGATTCCTTTACCGCATCATAGCTCGATCGAGCGACCTGGAATCCATGATTTATGGTATTATAGAACCATGCTTTCTTTATTCTCCTCTTCTTCATCCCTTCTCTCTTGCCTCTTCCTTTCTCCCCAGCAGCTTTAAGTCACCGAACGCGGCGCCTCAGGAGCTCCGGTGTCGAAGCACACACTCTCTCCTCCAATAGACTCCAAATCGCTCAATATTCCTTGAAATGCAACCAAACGCTCTTAAAGTACGCTAGTTCCAATTATGAGCAGAAAAGCATATGAAATATGTAATTGAGCAATCATTTTGACGTGTAATCATATAGATAAAATGTGGAATATAATAACACATCAGAAACCGCCGTCAGAAGCTGGCAACCATCCCCCCACACCGTGTAGCCCCCATGCAATGCAGCCCCATCGCCCGTAGTTGGCACCCCCGTGCCCTGCCTGATGGGGTTTGAGGGACCCTTAGGGCACTTTTCTATGCACGTCCTACGCTGGATGGACGATAGAGGCAAAAAGAAAAGCATGCAGTGGAAAAACCGTTAAACTATTTAACGAAAAGCCCTAAGGATTTCAAGATCCTAGCCAGGATCTCTACTATCTTGAGGTGGGTCTAACCACCCCAAGATAGATCTAAGCTACTGCAATAATATAAATGAAATGCTTAATTAAACTACTTACCATGAACCTTGCTTGCACCGACAAGGTGTACCGAACCCCGAACTGAGCCGCTCCTTGTCCCGAGCTGAACCGCTTTCCGAACCGCATCATGTCCCGAGGCGAGCAACCCCCTTGTCGCTGAGCCAACCACGTGATCCTTCGCCAAAACTCCAGATCGAATCCGAGCCCCTTTGTGGCTTTGCTAGAGCCCTTCAGGAGCAAGGGAGAAATATAGGGAGAAGAAAATATTTATTTTAAGCTTAGATCCGAGCGTGCTCCAAACTTTTGGCAGCCGCTTAGATCTAGAGCTTGGGACGAGTTATGAGGAGGGGTAGGCCTCTATTTTTATAGGCGGCTGACCCTTCCCCTTTATTCCACTTCCGATGTGGGACTAATAAACTTGGAGTAAAAATTTAAGTTAGTTTGCCTTAATGAAAGGCCAAACTTCAATGAATTTTAACTCCCTCATCGTTGAGCTTCGCATTTGATATAACCTATCAAATCGAAGAGCACTGAACGGTGAACACGTAGGAAACAACAGCGAGTCATTCCGAGTCCATTTGACCCTTCAAACAAGGGTCCAAAAATCAGCCCAAATCTGATTTTCGTTCAAAAAAACCAGCAGCCAGCACAAAACCAATTCTAGGGTTCGGAACCCAGGTGTGGGGCCCACCGTATGGGCCCCACAGCACTGGGCGGCCCCCAGCCAGCCTGGGCGCTAGCGCCCCAGGTCCAGTGCCTAGGCCTGGGCGCCCCAAACCTGGGCACCCGGGCCTGGCCCGACGCCCAGGGTGCCCTAGGCCCAGCGCCTGGGCCTGGGCACCCAGGCCCAGCTCTGCCGGGCATGGGTAAGGCATATTGTGCTTCTGGACGGTTTTGGCCATATCTCGAGCATTTGGCGTCTGTTTTGGACGTCGTTCGAACCTGTGTTTAGACCGGGACGTTTCCATCATCCAGGTAACCTTTTCATTACATTTATTTAATTAAATACGCACGTAAATAATTTACGACGCATTAGATTTCCCTTTGCAAAATTTTCCCCATCTAATATATCGCAAACTCTTTGCGACTTTATAAAATCCATTTGCATCCTATACAAATGAAATCTCCCACTTGCACTGAGCATTATTTATCCTGAATGCATGTGATAACTGCAAACTCTTTGCAGCTTTCTATCCCTTGCATCAAATACACATTCTCCCTAATTTCTACCTATTACTAGACGAAGGTCGCACTCTGTGTGAGACCGAACAGCCTGACCCTACTACAGGTGGGATACGAAACCCCAGACTATAGTAGCTGCAAGCAGTAGGTGCTATCCCTGTTTCAGTATCATACTTATGTGGTTAACTCATTGACCTGAGTATTGTCGGGACCACCTTGACTGTGTCCGTGATGAATACCGCAGTTTTATTCTCTTCGTCAAAACTATGTCGTTTGTTTCAAGCCTAGGGTGCGGTCAAACTGTCAACCACAATAGCTTGAAACCGGTTAGTCTCCATCGATATTTAGTCAAATAATGTTGGACATCTTCCAACATACTCGGGCCAGAGTTTTCAGTAAAGATCAAACTAACACTACGACACTAACTCCCATTGACTGTGAGAGACGAATCCTATCTTGGTCATTACTCTCTTTGCACGCTTCAAATGTCACTCAACCAAAGATCTTTGGACAGGCCTTGCCTCGAATCTAGGTCAGGGATCTAAGTGATACCGTTCACGTACATGTTCGTACAATGACCTCAAGTCAAAAGACCAACTTGCCTATTATCACTAAGAGTTTACCATTGACAGATTGGTCAATCATAACCATATGATAACTCTTATTGAGTCGTTCAGTGAACTCATTCTCCAATGATCACATGTGTCTCGTCTTCGACTTTGCCAAGTCAAACGACCATGAGATCATCGTCACCGTTGCATAGTGAAGATTAAGACACAATAGTCTATCCGATGTTTCGATATCCTTTTCTTGAAACATCTACGCCCACGAACCTTTTTAGACTTATGCTACTAATGGTCAAGCACTTCTCCATGATTGAGATCCTCATCTCGATACATGTTTGACCTTGCATTAAGTCTAAGGACTTTACCTAAGTTTCTAATGATTACAACATTTCTATTAACTTAGATAAATACTTACCAAACAGCTTACTGTTATTTCGAACCAGATGTTTGTATAGATACACATGGATGAATTTACCTCGAGGGCATACCCATCTCTCAACATCTCCCACTTGCACTCGGGCCCATTTATTCTGGTATCTCATACCGCATCTATACATAAGTCTTTCCAGACTTCATGTGGTAGAACATTCGTGAGTGGATCTACTAAAAACGTCTACTGTATAAACTTAAGTGGTTTCTATGTTTATCTTAGACCAAATATTTGAATCTCATCCAAATAATTCACTCGGTCTCTTGGAATCCATAATTAATTTCTTGACTGGATCTCATTCAGCTCGTCGTACCTTACGAGAATAATCCATAATAAGTTTTACTGGTCATTTAGACGGTTCATAAAGTGTCAAGCTCTTTGACCACTTTGTCAAACCATATGTTCCGGCTCCTTGATGCCTCACATACTTTTATTCGTGCCTAGTGACCTTGAAAACTCTCTGGCTATTTCATAAAAGTTCATTCTTCTAAATAACATTTAGAAAACAGACTATACATGAATGCTCCAGTTTTCATGGTCATCATTGTTGGATATTGGACTCCCCGGATTTGGTTTTGGATGATGAACAAACATAAATATAATATGAACTAACACTTTGTGAGCGCAGTTATGGAGATCGTTGCCAAATTCACATGAATATCAATTATGACGTCTCAAGACTTCTCAAAGCACGTGATCGTATGCCTAAAGCTTCGTTGAAGCTTATGGACCTATTTAGAAGTCATGAAGATTCGATTGAAGCTATTGAAGACGATATCGTCAAGTTTAATTTATAGTCTTTAAGCTTCTTTCGTAGAATGTTAAGCCTTGAGTAGGTCTTACGTTTTAATTCTTCATAACGCTCATATCTTAGCTCTAGGATCTTAGTAGAAGTCCATACAATCCTTCCCGAAGCATCGCGCTTCGATTCGCGACTTCTTGTGCATGTTAGTTGGTTCAAGAAGAAGAACTGACCGACTAGATGGTTATCTAGTCGGTCAGCCAAGCTTCTTGGACCGACTAGTTTCAGTCAGTTAATTCTTAGCTCTTTACTGTTTACAGTTAGTCGGTCTAAGTTGACTCACCGACCGACTAGTTTGTGAACTAGTCGGTCAGTGATACTTCTGTGACCGACTAGTTGAGCTTTCCCTGTACATGCACATTTGAGCTTGAGCTACTGTTTATCATTAGTCGGTCTGTGCTCATTGATCGACCGACTAGTTGATGAACTAGTCGGTCAACTCTCCTTCTTAGACCGACTAGTTTAGTTTACTGTACATGCCAAATTTTTCACCATACTTACTGTTTATTTTTAGTCGTTCTATGTTCATTTGGTGACCGACTAGTTGGTGAATTAGTCGGTCAACATTTGTTCTTGGACCGACTAAGTCTAATTCTTCTCAGACTTCAGTTTTATCTGTTAGTCGGTCCACGTTGAGTAACTGACAGACTAGTTGTGAAACTAGTCGGTCAGCTACTCTTCTTAGACCGACTAGTTCCTTAGTCTGTACTTTGATCTTTTCTCAGTTTACTCATTAGTCGGTTTAAGTTAATTGACCGACCGACTAGTTGATGAACTAGTCGGTCGGTGATTGTTCTTTGACCGACTAGTTGGGTTCAGAAAAGAGCCGTTGGAGCATTTAATGACTCGAATTTCTTTCTCTCTCTCCTCTATCCTATATATACTTGATGGGCTGCATTCATTGCTGCCAAGGCTGATATTATTGCAAGTTTAGAGATCAAGAGAATTCATTTCAAGCTCATTCAAAGCTCATTCATTCCATTCAATAATCTCTCCTAACTCTTACTTCCAAAGAGAGATTCATTGAGTGTGAAGCCTTCCAAGCCAAGTGCTTGATTCTAGGTCACCAACATCCCCAAAGCTCTCCATCACTGATCTACATCTTGGAGCTAGGGTTTGGTGCCACTTCTTCCTCAAAATCATCCTTGCCCTAATTCGTAAGCAATACTCAAGGCATAGGTATTTTGTTCGGTAAGAAGTTTTCTTATTTCATTTCATATTTGATTTGTAAGTTTCACTCTCGGTTGTGAGAGTGTGGTTGTGATCCCGGGTTGTGGGAGTCACAAATTACATTTTGTATGATTTGACTTGTGGAGGATTTTCACAAGTATTTCATCGTGAAAATCTTGAGTTAGGGTTTCTAACTCAAGTATCCGGAGGGGATCCGGGTGGTTGGGACGTAGGATCACCGGGAACAAGTCGGAGAGACTTGGGTGGATCTGAACCCAGTAACATCTCTTGTTAGCATTGTTAATTTTGTTGTTGTCATTCAATTTATGCTTCCGCAAATTGATTTGGTAGTTGTTTGCATTATAATTAGGAATTATACTCCTTGATATTTTTAAAGTACTATTCACCCCCCTCTAGTACTTGTGTAGTAGCTTGTAGGGCATTACATTTGGTATCAGAGCCAGATACTTAGCTATGTCTGCCAACGACAACAAGACCGTGCGTCCACCTTCCGACTATGGCACCTTCAGGAACCGTGAAGGAGCGTCTTCGGTGATGGAAGGACATTCCTCTACGAGGCCTCCATTCTTCAACGGTACCAACTACGGGTACTGGAAATGCCGGATGGAAACTTTCCTCTTGAGTGCATCTCTATGGAGGACCACAATGAAGGAATACATCGAGCCCGAAGAAGAAGACTTCGAGAAATGGACAACCGCGGAGGTCACCGCGGAGGTAAGCAATGCCAAGGCAATGAACGCCTTGCAATGCGCATTGGAGCCCGAGGACTTCAATAAGATATGCACATGTAAGAGTGCATATCAAATTTGGAACTCCCTCCTCATTCTACATGAAGGGACGAGTAGGGTAAGAGACTCTAAACTCGTAGTTGTAAACAAAGATTACGAAATGTTTCATATGCAACAGGGCGAGAAGATGAAGGAGTATTACGCTCGCTTCGTCGACATCATAAACGAGTTAGAGGCTCTCGGCAAATCCTACACCCAAAAGGAGAAGTGTTCGAAGCTTATCGAAGGACTTCCTTCTTCTTGGGAAAAGCGTACCTTCGCCATCGAGGAAGGTAATGACATGAATAAGTACACCGTAGTTCAACTAATGGGTACTCTAATGTCATACGAGGTACGCAAGGATAGCAAGCTCAAATTGCAGGAAAAGATGAAGTCCTATCTAAGCAAGACGAGCCAAAGAAGAAGGCCATTGCTTTCAAGGCCGCTCCATCCACATCCACATCAACCGATGATGAAGACTCGGAAAACGAGTTGGACTTGGAGTCCATGGCACTCATGGCCAAGAAGTTCAACCGTTTCTTCCGAAAAGGTAACTATAAGAACAAAGCTAAATTTGGTTCTTCTAACGCCTCTTCCTCTCCTTTGTGTTTCAAGTGCAATAAGCCAGGACACATGAAAGCGGAGTGTCCTCTCAACAAGCAAAAGGAGAAGTGGAAGGCGCCAAAATTCGATAAGTCCAAGAAGTACAAAAAGGGGTACAAAAAGGGACTTGTCGGAGCAACATTCACCGACTCCGAGGATTCCTCAAGCGGAGAGTCGGACGATGAGTAAGTGGAGCAAGCACACATGTGCTTCATGGCAAGAGAGGAGCATGATCAAGGATCCTCCTCTTCCGATGATAGTGATGACGAAGGCAACGATGAGGTAACTATGGATGATCTTAGGAATGCTAACTCTCAATTATGGTCAAAATACACTAAATTAGTAAATAGATATACTAAGGTAAAAGATGACCTAGCTAGCATTCAAACCTCGCCTAAGACTATCATCACCAACAACGACACCGTTGTTGAAGAGTTAAGAAATGAGATTATTAATCTCAAATCTAAACTTGAACATGTTAGCATTGATGATCCGGAAGAACATAGGATAGCGGATTTAACTTCTCAAAACTCGACTTTGAGTATTGAGAACGAGAATCTTAAATCTCGTGTTTATGTGCTCACATCGCAAGTATCCAACTTGGATACTTCTATGCGTTCTCTCAAAGAGAAATATGAGAACACATTAGGCCGAATTAATAGATTCAATAAGGGTAAGGACCATTTGGATAAAATCCTAAGTGACTTACTTCCGGCCAATCACCACATTGGTTTGGGGTATACGATGGGATGTCCATCCAAATCGGCCACTACTTTTGTTAGGCCAACTTCCGGTGACTCTACGAGTGGTAGCAAACACTCTATTGGTAGTTCATCTACCAATGGTGCTTCCACCTCATCCACACCCTCTTTCGGAAAGAAACCCACTTTGGGTGGACCTCCAAAGAAGGGGCATGCTTATATGTACACCAATACCATGCCACGTAGGAACACACGTCCTACTCCACCGGCTCACACATATGATGATTTTTATGCAACACATTCTCGGACATGTGCACACCATGTGAGACACCCTCACGCACGTGTTCCCACACATGCATATGTTCACCCACAACATCATATGAATAATTCTAGTCGTGCACCATTCCATCATGTTCCTTATGCCTATCCACAACATGCATCACGTAGAAATCAACGTCGCATGCATGCACCCAATATGATGAGGGCTCCCAAGATTTTCACAATTTGGAGCCCAAATGACACAAGCATGGACGAAAAACAAATGTATATGAATGCTTATTTTTCGGATGTTGTGCATGGTAGAAATTATGTGGGGAAGTCTAAGTCCAATTGGACTTGGCTTCCAAAGGTCTAATCTTTTGGACCCAATGACCTTGGGTACCATGATATGAAATTCTCTATCTTTAGGTACTCAAGGAAAAGAAAAAGAAAGGGAGCAACAAATTTAAATTTAGCTCCAAGGGAAATTGGATACTCGATAGCGGGTGTTCAAAACACATGACGGGTGACGCTAGTTTGCTCTCCGGAGTGGTTCCCATCGCAAATGGAAACCGCGTCGTATTTGGAGGCAACGAGAGCGGAACCATCATAGGTGTTGGTAAAGTGGGTAACCCATCTAAACCCTTAATTAGTGATGTTTATCTTGTTAATGGCTTAAATCATAATCTTATTTCAATAAGCCAACTTTGTGACAAAGGTTACAAAGTTAGCTTTGCGAAAGGATTGTGTCATATTTTAAGAAAAGATAATGATAAAGTATTATTTTCCAGCACTCGTCGTAAAGATATTTATATTTTGGATCTTCCTAAGTCTTATGAACAATGTCTCATTGCCAACACAAGTGAACAACACTTATGGCATCGACGCTTTGGACATGTGAACTTTGGAACACTTTATAAGCTTTCAAAATTAAATTCCATTAAAGGTTTTCCGAAGCTCGTTTTTGAAAAGAAAAGTTTTTGTGATTGTTGTCAACGTGGCAAGCTTCCTAAATCTTCATTTAAACCTAAGAAAAGCATTTCTACTAAACAGCCACTAGAGCTATTACATCTAGACTTATTTGGGCCAACTAGAGTTGCTTCCTTAGGAAATGCAAGATATGGACTTGTCATCGTAGATGATTATTCGAGATTTACATGGGTATTTTCATTATGTAATAAAAATGAAGCTTTTGAAAACTTCACAATTTTTGTTAAGAAAGTACAAAATCTCTTAGGAACCACCATTGTCACTATTCGTAGTGATCATGGAGGTGAATTTGAGAATGAGTCTTTTGAGACATTTTGTGATGAAGTTGGTATTACACACACCTTCTCTTTCCCTCGTGCACCTCCTCAAAATGGTGTAGTTGAGAGAAAGAATAGGACGCTAGTGGAGTGTGCTCGCACTATGCTTGATGATAGCCAACTTGGCCATCAATTTTGGGCGGAAGCGGTACACACCGCTTGCTATGTGTTTAATAGAATACTTTTGAGGCCCGGCACTAAACAAACTTGTTATGAATTGTTGTTTGGTAGGTTGCCTCAAGTTAAACATTTTCGTGTTTTTGGTTCGAAATGTTTTATTAAGAACACGTATGGTAGTTTGGACAAATTCGATCCAAGATCCGATGAGGGGATTTTTGTTGGATATTCTTCGCGTAGCAAAGCCTACCGGATATTCAACAAACGAACCTCAACGATCGAGGAGTCGCTTCATGTCTCATTTAATGAAGGATTTGTTCCAACTAGAATATCAAATGATAATGATTCTATGGATGTTTTATGTGATTCGTTTGATAATTCTAAGTCTAATAATTCTATTGATTCTATTGAGACTAACCCAACTAATGAAGTTGTTGAGAATGTTCCTAGTGATCAAGGTATTCCCAAACGGCTTCATACCGTTCGTGACCATCCTCATGAGCAAGTCATTGGCAATATCTATGATAGTGTCAAGACGAGATCACAAGTGAACTACTTCGCACATTGTGCCTTTGCCTCCTCGATAGAGCCAAAGAATGTTAATGAAGCATGCGAAGATAGCGCTTGGATCTTAGCCATGGAGGAGGAGCTCATTCAATTCGAGAGGAATGAAGTTTGGGAGCTTGTTCCATTGCCATCGAAGAACCACACCGTCAGAGGGACAAAGTGGATCTTCAAGAACAAAACCGACGAAAACCAAGTCGTCGTCCGGAACAAAGCTCGGTTAGTTGCTCAAGGCTACCGTCAAGAGGAAGGTATTGATTTCGAAGAATCCTTCGCTCCGGTAGCTAGATTAGAATCAATTAGATTATTATTGTCTTTTGCATGCCATAAGGATTTTAAATTATTTCAAATGGATGTTAAAAGTGCATTTTTAAACGGAGATGTCGTTGAGGAAGTTTACGTTTCTCAACCTCCGGGCTTCATAAAAGAAAAATTTCCAAATCATGTTTTTAAACTAAAGAAAGCACTTTACGGTTTGAGACAAGCTCCTCGAGCTTGGTATGATCGCCTAAAGAATTTTCTTTTGGATTTGAATTTTAAAATGGGAGAAGCCGATTCTACACTTTTTGTTAAGCATGCGAATAATGATATAATTTTGGTTCAAATATATGTTGATGATATCATTTTCGGTGCTACTAACTTTGCTCTTTGCGAAGAGTTTTCTAATGTTATGAAGGAACAATTTGAGATGAGCCACATGGGTGAGCTCAAATATTTCTTAGGTCTCCAAATTCGCCAAATGGACGATGCAATCTTCATCCACCAAACGAAGTATACGGTGGAGTTGCTAAAGCGATTTGGAATGGAGAGTGCTTCCGGGAAAAAGACTCCAATGAGCACGACTACGCATCTTGACAAGGATACGGGCGGTAAGGATGTAGACATTCGTCTATATCGAGGTATGATAGGTAGTTTACTTTATCTTATCGCAAGTAGGCCCGATATTATGTTTGCCGTATGCGTATGTGCTCGTTATCAGTCTCAACCTAAGGAGTCTCACTTAGTAGCGGTAAAACGTATTTTCCGTTATCTAAGTTATACACTTGATTTTGGATTACTTTATCCAAAATCTAGCACGTATGAGTTAATCTCATATAGTGATGCCGATTATGCGGGATGCAAATCCGACAGGAAAAGTACTAGTGGCACTTGCCATTTTATAGGAAATTCCCTTGTCTCTTGGTTTTCCAAGAAGCAAAATTCTGTATCACTTTCAACCACCGAGACGGAATATATTGCCGCTGGTGCCGCGTGTGCTCAAGTTCTTTGGATGAGACACACACTTAAAGACTTTGGTATAAATTGTGATACTTGCCCTATCATGGTTGACAACCAAAGTGCAATATGTCTTTCCAAGAACCCGGTACACCATTCTCGTTCAAAACACATAGATGTCTGACACCATTTTTTAGATGATCATGTTGCTAAAAAGGACATCATTTTAGTGTACGTTGAAACCCAAAAGCAAATCGCCGATATTTTCACGAAACCCCTAAAGGAGGACTCCTTTGTGCGGTTGCGTCGAGAATTGGGGATTATGGGTGAATCCGAGATATAGGATTCATGTTTCATTCAATAATCTTGCATGCTATTATATTTCGAAATATTTCGTTCATGCTAGACTTATTGGATTTTTCGGGAATTTATGTGATATTTTGAATTTTTGCTCGAATTCATGTTTTGAATGTCGTATTTAAGATTTCGATGTTTAATGGGGTAGTTTAGATAATTATTGAGAGTTTTGCGATATATCGTCCAAGCGTATTGAGGAGAGAACTTGATTATCACTTTTTGGACTCTTTTAGTCGGTTTCAGTTCAACCACCAACCGACTAGATGCTCATCTAGTCGGTTAGTAGAAGAACTTAGACCGACTAACTTAAGCTTTTTGAGTTTCCTCTCCATTTTAACTCTTTAGTCGGTTCATGTTCAGTGACTGACCGACTAGATTAAGATCTAGTCGGTCAGTAAATGAATGCAGACCGACTAAATCTTGTCAGTAAATCTTGGTTTCAGCCACTGTTTGCAACTAGTCGGTTCAAGCTCATTGACCGACCGACTAGATCGTGATCTAGTCGGCCAGTGCTTGAACTGTGACCGACTAGTTGTGCCAGGGACTGTTTGGTCTTTTGCGATTTCGACAGACTTATACTCGATCTAACCGGTTACTTCTCATTTTAGTCGGTTGTCTTTTCTGTCTCCAGCTCGAAACCCCCCGACCTCCCTCAAGACCCTTCGAATTCTGATCGATCTCCGGCCGTTTTCCGGCCATCTCCGTCGATCTCCTCCGTCGGCCACTCCTTCTAGGTGATTTCCTCTCTTTCTAGGGTTAGTTTTCCATTCCTAGTGCTAAGGTTAGTTCGGTTTCTAGGGTTTCTAGGGTTTAATTCATTTTCGGCTAGGGTTCTTTTGTTCGATCTCTTGTGTTGTGTTGTGCCGAGATTATGGCCCGAACACGAATCCCGATCACTCCCTCTAGCCCCTCGCCAATGACCGTAGACCAAAACCCTTCGGATCCCGAGCATCCAACCCCTCCGAAACGTCGAGCCAAGACCACCCAACCTTCATCGTCTTCGCCTCCTCTCAAGAAGAAGAGGACGACGACCGCCAAGCCTAGAGGTCAACCCAAGCCCAAGCCTAAGACCAAGACCAAAGATCTTGCCTCTCGTTCTTCATTCCATACTCCTACCGATTCCGATACGGAGTATCACCCCGAGACAGAGACTCATAGGGAACCCACTCCTCCTACCCATCCCGAGTCTAGCACCCTACCTTGTACGTCTACCCATAAGCCTAAGGGAAAGGCTCCGATGCCGGTGGGCGGTGTCGATATTTCGTTGTGTCGCGACGACCCGTTGTGTCTCGCGGCGTACAACCGTATCGAACATTACCCGCTGCTTCTGGAGCATTTCGTCCAGTTTAGCGACTTCCTAGGGTTAGCTGATCTTCTCTCGTCGTCGGGTCTCCTCGATTACCTTCGATTTGACCCGAAGGCGAATCCTCACCCCTACCCTAGATTAGTAAAGCTTTTCTATGCGAATAGGATCCGGGGTCAGTACGATGAGACCCACTCTGTTGAGACGACCGTTTTGGGGACTCCTATAGTCCTCACAGCGGAAATCTTAGGAGAGATTTTGGGTATCTCTTCGTCTGGCCTCCTCCCCTCTGATATCTCTGTTGATGATATTTCTTCCTTAGATCAGACCGTCCTCTCTGAGATTTTCCATCAGATTCCTCCTGCCATGATTGGCATGCCATCAAAATCTTTCAAGCCAAATGCATGGGTCCTAAACTTGATTCTGAAGTCGTGCTTGCTTCCCAAGTACGGCTCCTCATCTTTACCGTCCCAGCCCTTTCTGAAGCTTATCTATGCTATCTTCATGGGGAGCTCGATTAATTGGGCTCGCATTATACTCGATAAGATTGATTCTTTCGAGTGTATTCACAAGTCCTCTAAATCGGCTCATATCCCATTTCCTTGCTTGTTGACCCTCGTGTTTCGTCACTTTCGTGTCACGTTGCCTCGTGACGATGAGCGTCCCCTTGGTCCTCCCCTGAACGCGACGACCGTCAAGAAATCTCTTACGGTGCTTCGTCACGTTCAGAGGACGACACCTTCAGCGTCTGCCCCTGCCTCTGCCAGTGCATCTAGTGCTCCCTCTGCCACCCTGGATGATGTCGTATGGTTACTTCGTCGTCACGAGTCTCGCTTGGCTCGTACCGAGGAGGTAGTTTGTCGTATGGCTCGTCTGATGGGTGTTGAGCTTCCTCCTTCTGTGTCTGAGGATGAGGAGTTGGATGAGTTGGCTGAGGAGGATGTTGAGGAGCTTTGTCGTGCTTTGACTCGTGCCCCCGAGGGCCCTTCTGGTACTGCTACTGGTGCTTCCTCTTCCGGTGCTACTGTTGCGGCTTCGTCTGCTGGTGCCCCCGAGAGCACACCTGTTGCCGCCACTCCTGTGGTGGATATTTCGACTGGTGCTCCTGAGGTCACTACGGTTGCTGCTCCAGAGGTTGCCACTTCTGCCGTCGCTCCTGCTGATCTTTCGGACGTTCCTGCTGATCCAGTCACCACCTCTGCTCCTGCTGAGCCTGCAGTTGCTTCTGATCCTCCCGCTGCCTCTTGAGTTTCTTCGAGGCCTCTCCCGATACTCATTGGATGATATTTCTAGTTGTGAGAGATGTTGGGTAGGATAGTGTGGGTGGTTATGTATTTTGGGTCGTTTTGATGTATTTTTGATATCTGTGATGATGTATTTTTTGTGCCCCGATCAGTCGATCGATGTTTTATAATTCGGTGATGTACTCTGCTTCATACTTTATATATATATATATATATATATATATATATATATATATATATATATATACATCGCAGTTGACATCTCATTCTATTGTGCAATTTATAATTCTTTATGTCTCTGATGTCTGATTTCGTCGCTCGACGATATTAACTTGGTTTAATAGAAATTTCTTCTATGGAATCATAGAATTGTTTTCCATGCACTAAATTAACCAAGAATGTTGATATTGGAGAGTATATTCCATAACTCAATCCGTTAATTTGATTTGAGTTTTGATGATTTCGTTTTACGATTTTCGATTTTGGTTTCATTGACACGCCTTGATTTTATTCATATTTCTTTGGTGTCACTTGAACCTTCGTCGTATTCTACGACTCCCGTGCTTTTTTAATTTGAGGCCATTGTTGTTGTCGTTGTTATCCTCCCGCTCTTTTTGCCTATGCCAAAGGGGGAGAGATATAATAATAACGATGTGCCAAATGAAAATTTAAAGCATTTCTCCAAGAATCTAACTTGATGTGTTAAATTCAGGGGGAGTTAAGATATATAAATGGATTTTCAAATCCGATATTTCAATAACCTACGTTTGGTATTTCAATAATTCAATAATCGATTCTCATTTAATATACTTCACTCGTCTGCTTGATGCGTATTATTTTTGTTTAAATTGGAATTAACGTGTCATCAATGCAGGGGGAGTAAGTAAATTTCATTTGAATTATTATTTTTGATTATTATTTATGTTGGTTTGTCATCACCAAAAAGGGGGAGAATGTTGGATATTGGACTCCCCGGATTTGGGTTTGGATGATGAACAAACATAAATATAATATGAACTAACACTTTGTGAGCGCAGTTATGGAGATCGTCGCCAAATTCACATGAATATCAATTACGACGTCTCAAGACTTCTCAAAGCACGTGATCGTATGCCTACAGCTTCGTTGAAGCTTATGGACCTATTTAGAAGTCATGAAGATTCGATTGAAGCTATTGAAGACGGTATCGTCAAGTTTAATTTATAGTCTTTAAGCTTCTTTCGTAGAATGTTAAGCCTTGAGTAGGTCTTACGTTTTAATTCTTCATAACGCTCATATCTTAGCTCTAGGAACTTAGTAGAAGTCCATACAATCCTTCCCAAAGCATCGCGCTTCGATTCGCGACTTCTTGTGCATGTTAGTTGGTTCAAGAAGAAGAACTGACCGACTAGATGGTTATCTAGTCGGTCAGCCAAGCTTCTTGGACCGACTAGTTTCAGTCAGTTAATTCTTAGCTCTTTACTGTTTACAGTTAGTCGGTCTAAGTTGACTCACCGACCGACTAGTTTGTGAACTAGTCGGTCAGTGATACTTCTGTGACCGACTAGTTGAGCTTTCCCTGTACATGCACATTTGAGCTTGAGCTACTGTTTATCATTAGTCGGTCTGTGCTCATTGATCGACCGACTAGTTGATGAACTAGTCGGTCAACTCTCCTTCTTAGACCGACTAGTTTAGTTTACTGTACATGCCAAATTTTTCACCATACTTACTGTTTATTGTTAGTCGTTCTATGTTCATTTGGTGACCGACTAGTTGGTGAATTAGTCGGTCAACATTTGTTCTTGGACCGACTAAGTCTAATTCTTCTCAGACTTCAGTTTTATCTGTTAGTCGGTCCACGTTGAGTAACCGACCGACTAGTTATGAAACTAGTCGGTCAGCTACTCTTCTTAGACCGACTAGTTCCTTAGTCTGTACTTTGATCTTTTCTCAGTTTACTCATTAGTCGGTTTAAGTTAATTGACCGACCGACTAGTTGATGAACTAGTCGGTCGGTGATTTTTCTTTGACCAACTAGTTGGGTTCAGAAAAGAGCCGTTGGAGCATTTAATGACTCGAATTTCTTTCTCTCTCTCCTCTATCCTATATATACTTGATGGGCTGCATTCATTGCTGCCAAGGCTGATATTATTGCAAGTTTAGAGATCAAGAGAATTCATTTCAAGCTCATTCAAAGCTCATTCATTCCATTCAATAATCTCTCCTAACTCTTACTTCCAAAGAGAGATTCATTGAGTGTGAAGCCTTCCAAGCCAAGTGCTTGATTCTAGGTCACCAACATCCCCAAAGCTCTCCATCGCTGATCTACATCTTGGAGCTAGAGTTTGGTGCCACTTCTTCCTCAAAATCATCCCTGCCCTAATTCGTAAGCAATACTCAAGGCATATGTATTTTGTTCGGTAAGAAGTTTTCTTATTTCATTTCATATTTGATTTGTAAGTTTCACTCTCGGTTGTGAGAGTGTGGTTGTGATCCCGGGTTGTGGGAGTCACAAATTACATTTTGTATGATTTGACTTGTGGAGGATTTTCACAAGTATTTCATCGTGAAAATCTTGAGTTAGGGTTTCTAACTCAAGTATCCGGAGGGGATCCGGGTGGTTGGGACGTAGGATCACCGGGAACAAGTCGGAGAGACTTGGGTGGATCCGAACCCAGTAACATCTCTTGTTAGCATTGTTAATTTTGTTGTTGTCATTCAATTTAAGCTTCCACAAATTGATTTGGTAGTTGTTTGCATTATAATTAGGAATTATACTCCTTGTTATTTTTAAAGTACTATTCACCCCCCCTCTAGTACTTGTGCAGTAGCTTGTAGGGCATTACAATCATGGGCATTAATATCGAGTTCGGTCCTAGTAGATCTGTACACATCTGCTGGTGAGACAATTTCATTATAATCCATTTATAGGAGTTAGGATGATAATTGTTCTCAATCAACATAAGTTGTACTTCACTATTTTCTCTCTGCACCAATCTTCTGTCTTAAAGATTTACTTGCAGTTAATAAGAAACACTTTCTTTGGGCACATAAACTAAAGTCCACACTTTATTTACCTGCACGGACCATTTCTAATTGCATCAAGTTATTAATCAGAGTCCCTACTCCAAATTGCATCCTGGAAGTTGTCTAGGCCATCATCGACTATGATGTCTAACTCGACTCTTCGTCTCACGAGACTCGAGTAATCATTTAACTTCCTAATGATTGATTTAATGACTATCTTATTGATAAGGTCCTCATAGAACCTTATCAAAACCTAGGAATTACTATATGGGACTTAATCCAAAGGGAGGATTGTAACTCAGAGTCACTTGTCATGCATCGCACCATGTCTAACAAAGTGCGATTCATGCTCTCTAACACACTGATATGTTACGAGACTTGACCTGAGAGAAAATCACATTTTCTTTTTAATTTACGCAAGATTTATACAACTAAGTATTCGACTTTTCGATCTAATCGAAGCAGTTCAAATACTTTTGTCATTTTGTTCTCTATTTTATCAGATTTGTGTTTCAGCAAGAAAATGTGTCGTAATAAAATAAGAACAACTTATCTAGGCTAATATAGACTTTGTTGAGTATTGGTGTTTCATACCAATCTTATTTTGATGATGATCACAACATTATGTTGTTGCTAATGAATCTTATGTTTTAGTCTCTCAGTTTATTTCAAGGATATCTTTCTTGGAGACTAATCACTTGGTGTAAGGATGGACATCATGTGAAGAAAAGCCAAAGTTTGGACTCAAGGAGTGCCAAAGCTTGGAGATGGTGGAGAGAAATCAATGCATCTAGATTGAAGACTTAGACTCTTAAGAAAGCATTGTAATCCATGTAATTTACTTTATTGCTTTCTCTCTCTTTTGAGTCTAGGTTATTGTAATGCCTTGCTAGATGGTTTGCTCATTCATGCATATGCATTTAACCATCTTAGTGAACCTTAGGATTATCATAGAATCCAACCCGATAGGTTCACTCTGTCCAAAGACTCATTTGGAGTCTCTGGTTTTCAATCAGTCGCCTGATGAGGGAAACACAGTCGACTGGGTGATTTTCAGTCGCCTGTAGATCCTCCTACAGTCGCCTGATATGCACAGCTCAAGCCAACATTTCAATTGACTCAAACTTGAGCTTTACGCAAAGTCGTCTGTCGATCAGTTTACAGTCGTCTGTATACTTACAGTCGCCTGGGATTTGGCCACCAGTCGCCTGTCTATCGTAAGTGCATTCACTGCATCTCTCTGTCTTCTCTCCATATTTTACAGTAGTCGACTGATGAGGAATGTACAGTCGCCTGACTATTTGACAGTCGACTGTAGTATCAACATCAGTCGCCTGTGCGAAGAATTAGAGAAAGAGTGCAGCTCTCTGTTTCGATCCATCCCCTGCAGTAGTCGTCTACTGAAGGATTAACAGGCGCCTGTCCTGTTTATCAGTCGACTGTCCTGGCTCAGATTATAGCCGTTGGATATTTTCTAGCCATTGATCAGTCGATTGTCTTATGATCATCAGTCGACTGTTCCTGTCGTTTTCACCCAGTTTCTAGCCGTTGCAGATTTGTTCATTTGGCTGTTTATTTGGGTTTTTGGGCTTGATATAGGATTCCTATATATACGAGTGTGCTGCCATCACTTGAGAACTCTTGACAACACTTGATAACTCTTGACTCTATAGAAAATCTCAAGAGATCTATAAGCTACTCTCAAGCTCCCTCATTTCCCTTTTTCAGCATTCATCTTCCTTCATGCATTGAAGTCCAGCTCAAGAGAAATCATCCAAGTGCTCTCAAGCATATTCCAACACTTGGAGATCCTCTTCCATGCCTTGCATTCATTCAAGAGTAAGCATCTCAAGGCATAGGTAAGAGTATTTACTTTACATGGTGTAATTTGTTTTCCTATTTCTATTTGTGGGATTAGGATACTCTCTTTGTGGGAGTTTCTCTTTTTGTGAAAGGTTGTCTCTTTGTGGGGCTAGAGAATTCTCTTTGTGGGAATTAACTCTCTTGTGGGAGTTCTAGTGTCCTAGTGTAGGGCTAACCCTAATTCTCTGAGTGGGAGTTAGTGATTCTCTGTGTGGGAATCTTGATCCTTGTGTAGGATTGGTTGGGTCCTTATGTAGGGTATAAATCCTCTTTGTGGGGTATCTCCTTGTGAGATTTGTATTCACTTCTCTGTGTGGGAATATAGTGAATATTGGTGTGGCTGGATGTACCCAAGTTTGGGGAACCAGGGTAAAACTTTGTGTTTGCGTTTGGATTTATTGTGCCATTTAATTCCTCTTGCATTTATAATTCCGTATTTGCAAGTTAAATTTTAATTGGACAATTTTATTGTCATTACACTATTCACCCCCCCCCCCTCTAGTGTGTGTTGTTAGTATTGCAAGGGTTAGACGATCCCTACAGACTTAAGCCTGAATACATCCGTATGTACAAGACCGTGAATTCTCCAACTCATTCTCCCACTGTCTCACAGAAGGTGTTGTGCCAACGTACCTTTGAGACAAGATTCACAAGTGTTCGTAGACTTCATAATACGAGAGGTCAGACCCCTCTTTATGTGACTTTGAAGCTTAGTCTCTTTGGTACGGCCTAGTCTATTTTTCCATATAAGTTTTGTTATTATCTTGCGTATTCATGTATTAACATTTAATACATTATCGTTATACAAATTAATCACATAAACATTGCTTTAGAAGTAACGTGACGACATTCGTCAAAAATGTGTTTGACGTCCTACACGGTCCAAGTAACAACAATTGTTCCTTTTTCCAACATGTAGACAATCTATTTCTTTTGTATAAAAGTTATCCTAAAACAGTGACATCAAATATGTCACATTTTCAGTTCCTCCTACTTATGCCTTTACTAATGATAAATAAAACTATCTTTCTCAATTGACTTTTCTTAGTGCCTTCTTCCTTTTCTAAATCTCATTTAGATAATACATGTCTCAACAAAATAATTAGCTGTGCAAACACCTAACATATCCAAACATTTGAGCTTCACAACCTTGAGTTTGCTCAATAAGTTGTTTGACTCAAGATCTGATTTGGATACATGGTCTTGTACCGCTCGTGCACTCATCTTCGAATCAAACAGTTTGATCGAAGTTTCGAACCTTGCGGATCGAAACCATTTTCCATACAACCTTGAGTTGACTCAACAAATTGTATGGATAAACTTGCTTTGAACATCAGTATATTCGAGCTGCCCCTTATAGAGGCGAGTGATAAGTAGCGTGCATTTATTTGTTGGACCCACAACTTAAGGAAATCATTGTCCTTAAGTCTGTGCTTTAAGAAGGTCATTTAATGTCAATGAGAACAAAGTTAAGTCTATCAATTAGAATTTGGGTTGAAATTTCATTAACCAAATATTTGGACCAGTTAACTTATTCTCTTAGAATATTATGTTTTTGATTCCATTGGTAAACATAGAACTTCCCTAGTTTAGCATATGTTCAATACTAAATATAGATAGAATGGCTTTTATCTAACTATATCCTCCTACTATTTTTGCAATCATTTTAAGCCATAATATGAACGATTTAATTAAATTAAATTAATGGGTAAGAGATCCAACCACCCTGAGTCTCACAACCTTGAGTGTGCTCAACAAATTGCTTGACTCTATAATTGGTAGATGACTCTTCATCAATCATATCATATATGATTCTCTTATTGGTTTTTACCCCTAGCCAGTTATGATCATGAGTGTGCTCATCCAAATTACAATGACTAGTCTAGTCGGACCCTTGTTTTCGTGTCTAGATTAACTTACGTCAGCACTTGGTGTATTCACGACACGACGGTTTGGGTCAAGACTAGACTACATTTCATGTATTAATAAGTTGGTTTCTATAAAGTTGCCATATCATAGCTTGAATGTGCTCAACAGCTGTAACATGGATCCTATAGTTGCCAAAATCTAAAACAAGGAGGGCTACGTTTTATCTTGAAAAAGATTATTAACGTATTAGACTTAGGTATAGTCTAGTGTGTCATATAATCATGATTCGCGTCATTGCGGTCCAGCGAACACGGCCAGGGAATTGACTAAGCCAGTATTATCCCCAGTCTAGCTAGGGTGATCCAACAAATTTAGACAAGCACATTGACCGAATCATGGTCTATTAAATCAAACTTATCATTTATATGTATGCCATAGACTAAAAGACTTTTATTAGAACTAGTTAATCCTATCAACTAGTGGAATCCTTAAAAGTCAAAATTTTAGGATTTGTTAATAACTTTTATTAAGTCCATTTCAACTATAAGGAATGATTTATAAAGGTGCTATCCTAATCGTACATTAGGCATTTAAAACAATTTTAAATCATAGCAGAAGCGATCTAAAAATTATCTTATAATTATTAGACGGCTTTTAATGGCTAACCTAACAAGGTTTTCTTGAGTTATCAAATAAGCAAAAATAAAACTTAGCCATTTAAAATTTACAACTTAATTAAATCACATGAAATGAAGTTCATAATTATCTCATAATTAACTTTATATTTCTAACAAACATAACATGCAACTTTAAAATTTATCACATAAATTTAAAGCATGATTTTAAAACATAAAAATTTTATCTAATAAAATTAATTGTTTTATGTTCAAAAAATTATCGCATAATTTTAATTCAAGAACATTTGTTTTAAAATCATCTAATTAAAATTTGCATGCTACTAAAGATAAATTTTATCACATAAAAATAATTTTTTAAAGCATCTAATATGCAAGTGGTTCCATTTTAACAATTTATCTCATAAAGTTAAAATAGATTTTCATATGTATTTAAAAAGCATACTATCATTTATAAATATTGCAGCCCTTAGATCAAAAGTAGACCTAAAGCTCTAATACCACTGATGGGTTTTGAGGGACCCTTAGGACATATTTATGTGCCCGTCCTAAGTCGGACGGACGATAGAGGCAAAAAGAAAAGCATGCAATGGAAAAACCGATAAACTATTTAACGAAAAGCCCTAAGGATTTATTTCAAGACCCTAGCCAGGATCTCTACTATCTTGAGGTGGGTATGTCCACCCCAAGATTGATCTAAGCTACTACAATAATATAAATGAAATGCTTAATTAAACAACATACCCAGAACCTTTCTTGCACCGGCAAGGTGTACCGAACCGCATCCCGAGCCGCTCCTCGTCCCGAGCTGAAACTCATCCCTAGCTGAACCGCTTTCCAAACCGCACCGCGTTCCGAGGCGAGCAACCCCCTTGTTGCTGAGCAAAACCACGCGTCGAAGAAAGTTTCACTTGAGTGGATCCTTCGCCAAGACTCCGGATCAAATCCGAGCCCCTTCGTGGCTTTACTAGAGCCCTTCAGGATCTAGGGAGAAATATAGGGAGAAGAAAATATTTATTTTAAGCTTAGATCCGAGCGTGCTCCAAACTTTTGGGAGCCGCTCAGATCTAGAGCTTGGGACGAGTTATAAGGAGGGGGTATGCCTCTATTTATATAGGCGGCCGACCCTTCCCCTTTACTCGACTTCCAATGTGGGACTAATAAACTTGGAGCAAAAATTCAAGTTAGTTTGGCTTAATGAAAGGCCAAACTTCAATGAATTTTGACTCCCTCACTGTTGAGCTTTGCATTTGATACAACCTATCAAATCGAAGAGCGCTGAACGGTGAACACGTAGGAAAAAATGACGAGTCATTCCGAGTCTGTTTGGCCCTTCAAACAAGGGTCCAAAGATCAGACCAAATATGATTTTCGTTCAAAAAACTAGCTGCCAACACAAAACCAGTTCTAGGGTTCAGAACCCAGGTATGGGGCCCACCGTGTAAGCCCTACTGCACCCGTTGGATAGGGCCCAGCCAGGCTGGGTGCTTGGCACCCAGCCTGTGCCAGGCACCCCAGGCATGTGCGTGCTGCCCGGGCCAGGCACCAGGGCTGGGCGCCAGGCGCACTGGCATGGCCCGGTGCCCAAGGCACCCAAGGATAGGCTTGGGCACCCTATGTAATGCCCTGCAAAGCTACTGCACAAGTACTAGGGGGTGAATAGTACTTTAAAATAATTAAGAGGCTAATTCCTAATTACCTTGCAAACTCTACCAATTAATGCGGAAATGCGGAATGGTAAATATTCGACAACAAATAAATAGTCGCAAACAAACGATATTACTGGGTTCGGATCCACCCAAGTCTCCCCGACTTGTTCCCGGTGATCCTACGTCCCAACCACCCGGATCACTTCCGGATACTTGAGTTAGAAACCCTAACTCAAGATTTCCACTATGAAATACTTGTGAAAAACCTTCACAAGTCAAATCATACACAAATGAACTTGTGACTCCCACAACCCGGGATCACAAACACACTCTCACAACCGAGAGCGAATCACTTACAATATCAAAGTAAATTGAAATGAAATGCTTACCACAAAATACATATGCCTTGAGTATACTTACGAATTAGGGCAAAGATGATTTTGGGGAAGATGAAGAGGCACCAAACCCTAGCTCCAAGATGAAGATCGGCGATGGAGAGCTATGAGGTTGATGGTGACCTAGGATCAAGCACTTGGCTTAGAAGGCTCACAATCAATGAATCTCTCTTTTGAAATAAGAGTGAGAAGAGATTCAAGATTGGAATGAAAGAGCTTTGAATGAGAGGGAATGATTTCTCTTTGATCTCTAAACTTGTAATAATATCAGCCTTGAGTGCAATGAATGCAGCTCATCAAGTATTTATAGGATAGAGGAGAGAGAGAGAAAAAAAAACGTTTCAATTAAAGCTCCAACGGCTCTATTCTGAACCAAACTAGTCGGTCAAAGAAGGTTGACTGACCGACTAGTTCACCAACTAGTCGGTCGGTCAAACAGCATGAATCGACTAATGGTAGAACAGCCAAAAGAATAAGTTCAGACTGAAGGGAACTAGTCGGTCAAAGAAGAGTTGCTGACCGACTAGTTTCACAACTAGTCGGTCGGTGACTCAACTCAGACCGACTAAGAGATAAAACTAATAGTCTGAGAACAAATAGAATTAGTCGGTCAAAGAACAAAAGTTGACCGACTAGTTCATCAACTAGTCGGTCGCCAAATGTACTTGGACTGACTGACGACAAACAGTAACTTGGCATGTACAGTAGAAGCTCAACTAGTCGGTCAAAGAAGCATCACTGACCGACTAGTTCACAAACTAGTCGGTCGGTGAGTCGACGTAGACCGACTAACTGTAAACAGTAAAGAGCTATGATTTGAGAAAGCAAACTAGTCGGTCCAAGAAGGATTGCCGACCGACTAGATCGCCATCTAGTCGGTTGGTTCTTCTTCTTGAACCAACTAACATGCACAAGAAGTCGCGAATCGAAGCGCGATGCTTCGGGAAAGTTTGTATGGACTTCTTACAAGTTCCCATGTCTAAGATAGGAGCGATATGAAGATTAAAACGTAAGACCTACTCAAGGCTTAACATTCTACGGAACGAAGCTAAAAGACTATAAATAAAACTTGACGAACCGTCTTCGAAAGCTTCGATCCGAATCTTCATGACTTCTAAAATGGTCCAAAAGCTTCAACGAAGCTTTAGGCATACGATCACGTGCTTTGAGAAGTCTCGAGATGTCGCTTTGGATGTTCATATGAATTTGGCGACGATCTCCATAACTGCGCTCACAAATTGTTAGTTCATAATATATTTATGTTTGTTCATCATCCAAAACCAAATCCGGGGAGTCCAATATCCAACATTCTCCCCCTTTTTGGTGATGACAAACCAACATAAATAATAATAAAAAATAATGATTCAAATGTAATTTACTTACTCCCCCTGCATTGATGACACATTAATTCCAAAATGAATAATAATAATACGCATCAAGCAGACGAGTGAAGTATAAAATGAGAATCGATTATTGAAATTTAGGAATTGAAATTCCATTTATATATCTTAACTCCCCCTGAATCTAACATATCAAATTAGATTCTTGGAAAAATGCTTAAATTATTATTTAGCACATGTCATTATTATATCTCTCCCCCTTTGTCATTAGCAAAAAGTGTGGGAGGAGATCAACGACAACAACAATGGCTTCAAATAAAAGCACTGGAGTCGTAGAATACGACCACGGTCTAAATGACACCAAAGGAAAATTCGAATGAAAGCAAGGCGTGTCAATGAGACCAAAGTCGAAAAACAATAAATAACATCATCAAAACTCAAATTAATGTTACGAATTGAGTTATGGAATATATTCTCCAATATCAACATTCCTGGTTAATTTAGTGCATGGAAAACAATTCTATGTTTTCATAAAGTGAAATCTATTTTACCAAGTTAATATCGTTGAGCGAAGAAATCAAACATCAGAGACATATAAAAGAATATAATGTGCACAAGAGAATACATGTCAACATCGATGTATATATATATATAAAGCATGAGTACATCAAGAGATACATCCGTCAACATACAAAATGCGATCCAACGATCGAAGCACAAAAGATACAACATCAGAGTATCACACATATAACATCATCAGGGATACATCATCATACATCCAAAAGTAACAAAAAGCAAAACCACAAAACCACCCAAAATTTCCTAACCCACACTCTCTCACTACAAGATATCTCATCTAAAGTGCATCGGGAGAGGCCTCAAAGAAGCTCAAGAGGCAGTGGCAGGATCTGCAGTAGCAGCAGGCTCTGCAGCAGAAGTGGTGGTCACCGGGTCAGCAGTAGTGTCCATGGGAGCGACGGTAGTGTGATCTCTGGCACGACAGGTGTGGAGATCTCATGAGCAGCAACGGTAGTGGCCTCGGGAGCACCAGTCGAAGCATCCACCGCGGGAGCGGTGGCAACAGGAGTACTCTCGGGGTCACCAGCAGACGAAGCAGCAGCAGCACCAGAAGTGCCCTCGGGGGCACGAGTAGAAACACGCACAAGCTCCTCGATCTCCTCCTCATCCATCTCTTCCTCGTCAGAGACTGACAGGGGAATGTCAATACCAAGGTGACGAGCGATAGGAGAAAGAATCTCCTCGATACGAGCATAACGAGACTCCACACGTCGCACTGAACGCAAGAGCTCGTCAAGAGTGGTAGAGGGAGCAGCTGAGGCAGAGGCAGACACTGAAGCAGAGGGGGTCGTCCTCTGAACGTGACGGAATGCCGCAAGAGACTTCTTGACGGTCGTCACATTCAGAGGGGGACCGAGAGGGCGCTCATCGTCACGAGGCAAAGTGACACGAAAGTGACGGAATACGAGTGTCAGGAGGCACGGGAATGGGATATGAGCCGACTTCATGGACTTGCGGATACACTCGAAAGAATCCCTCTTATCGAGTATAATCCGAGCCCAGTTAATCGAGCTCCCCATAAAGATGGCATAGATCAACTTCAAGAAAGGCTGGGATGGCAAAGAGGAGCCGTACTTAGGAAGTAAGCACGACTTAGAAATGAGGTTCAGGACCCAGGCATTAGGCTTGAAGGACTTGGAGGGAACGCCAATCATGGCGGGAGGAATCTTGTGGAAAATCTCAGAAAGTACGACCTGATCGAGAGATGATATGTCATCGACGGAAATATCAGACGGTAGAAGGCCAGACGAGGAGATACCCAAAACCTCTCCTAAGATTTCTGTCGTGAGGACTATCGGAGTCCCCAAGACAGTCGTCTCAATCGAGTGGGTCTCGTCGTACTGACCACGAACCCTATTGGCATAGAAGAGCTTCAGAGACGAGGGTAAGGGTGTGGGTTCGCCTTCGGGTCATATCGAAGGTAATCGAGAAGATCGGAAGATGAAAGAAGATCTGCGAGGCCAAGGAAGTCACTAAACTGAACGAAATGCTCCAGAAGCAGCGGACAGTGTTTGATACGGTTGTAAGCTGCGAGACACATAGGGTCATCGCGACACAACGAGATATCGACACCGTCAACTGGCATCGGAGCCTTTCCCTTAGGCTGACGGGTACGGGGTCGAGAGCTAGACTCAGGCTGCCTAGGAGGAGGTGAGGGTTCCCTACGGGTCTCAGTCTCAGGTCTATACTCGGTATCGGAATCCGTAGGAGTATGGAAAGAGGAGGGAGATGCAAGTTGCTTGGGCTTGGGCTTGGGCTGAGATTGGGCTCTAGGCTTCGCTGTCGTCGTCCTCTTCTGCTTGAGAGGAGGCGACGACGATGAGGGTTGGGTTGTTTTAGATCGACGTCTAGGTTGCGAGGGTTGATCGGGATCCGTAGGAGTAGGTTCAACGGTCATTGGCGATGGGCTCGTAGGACGGATCGGGATTCGTGTTCGGGCCATAAGCGCGGCACGACACGACGCAATCAACTCAGGAAAAGGGGTCAAGAACCCTAAACAAAAGTCGAAACCCTAGAAATTGGAACCCTAGTCGAAATAGATACAAACCCTAAGTAAGAGATTCTAACCCTAAGAGCTAGAAAAACTAACCCTAGAAGCTAGGAGTGGGAGGGAGAGAGATCACCTAGGGGAGATCGACAGAGAGACGGCCGAAAAATGATCGGAAACGACGGAGGAAGTCGAAGGGGCGAGGGTTTTTCGAGCTGGAGAGGGAAGGTATCGATCGATTAGAATGAGAGATAATCGATTAGATGGGATTTAAGTCGGTCGGAAGTCGAAAAGATAAGTTAGTCCCCGTCACAACTAGTCGGTCATATTTCAAGCACTGACCGACTAGATCACGATCTAGTCGGTCGGTCAATGAGCTTGAACCGACTAGTTGTAAACAGTAACTGAAGCCAAATTTTCTGACAAGATTTAGTCGGTCTAAGCTCATTCACTGACCGACTAGAACTGAAACTAGTCGGTCGGCCAATGAACTTGGACCGACTAAGAGAGTCCAAAAATTGAAAAGTTTTGAAATTTGATTTCTCTCCTAATCGCACTTCGAAGAAACATCAAAATACTCTCATTAATCATTATACTACCCCATTAAACATCAAAAATCTGAAATTTGACGATTACGCACAAATCGAGCGAAAATTCCGAAAATTCAACAAAAATCCAGAAAATTTCAATTAATCTAGCATGAGCAAATATAAAGAATTGAATAGCATGCAAGATTACTGAAAACATATGAATCCTAAATCTCAGATTCACCCATAATCCCCAATTCTCGACGTAACCGCACAAAGGAGTCTTCCTTTAGGGGTTTCGTGAAAATATCGGTGATTTGCTTCTGGGTTTCAACGTACACTAATATGATGTCCTTTTAGCAACATGATCATCTAAGAAATGGTGTCGGACATCTATGTGTTTCGAACGGGAATGGTGTACCGGGTTCTTGGAGAGACATATTGCACTTTGGTTGTCAACCATGATAGGGCAAGTATCACAGTTTATACCAAAGTCTTTAAGTGTGTGTCTCATCCAAAGAACTTGAGCACACGCGGCACCGGCGGCAATGTATTCTGCCTCGGTGGTTGAAAGTGATACGGAATTCTGCTTCTTGGAAAACCAAGAGACAAGAGAATTTCCTATAAAATGGCAAGTGCCACTAGTACTTTTCCTGTCGGATTTGCATCCCGCATAATCTGCGTCACTATATGAGATTAACTCATACGTGCTAGATTTTGGATAAAGTAATCCAAAATCAAGTGTATAACTTAAATAACGGAAAATACGCTTTACCGCTACTAAGTGTGACTCCTTAGGTTGAGACTGATAACGAGCACATACACATACGGCAAACATAATATCGGGCCTACTTGCGGTAAGATATAGTAAACTACCTATCATACCTCGATATAGACGAATGTCTACATCTTTTCCGCCCGCATCTTTATCAAGATGTGTAGTCGTGCTCATTGGAGTCTTTTTCCCGGAGGCATTCTCCATTCCAAATCGCTTTAGCAACTCCACCGTATACTTTGTTTGGTGGATGAAGATTGCATCATTCATTTGGCGAATTTGGAGACCTAAGAAATATTTGAGCTCACCCATGTGGCTCATCTCAAATTGATCCTTCATCACATTAGAAAACTCTTCGCAAAGAGCAAAGTTAGTAGCACCGAAAATGATATCATCAACATAAATTTGAACTAAAATTATATCATTATTCGAATACTTAACAAATAATGTGGAATCAACTTCTCCCATTTTAAAACCTAAATCCAAAAGAAAATTCTTTAAACGGTCATACCAAGCTCGAGGAGCTTGTCTCAAACCGTAAAGTGCTTTCTTAAGCTTGAAAACATGATTTGGAAATTTTTCATTTATAAAACCCGGAGGTTGAGAAACATAAACTTCCTCAACAACATCTCCGTTTAAAAACGCACTTTTTACATCCATTTGAAATAATTTAAAATCCTTATGGCATGCAAAAGATAAACAATAATCTAATTGATTCTAATCTAGCTACCGGAGCAAAGGATTCTTCGAAATCGATACCTTCCTCTTGCCGATAGCCTTGAGCTACTAACCGAGCTTTGTTCCGGACGACGACTTGGTTTTCGTCGGTCTTGTTCTTGAAGATCCACTTTGTCCATATGACGGTGTGGTTCTTCGATGGAAATGGAACAAGCTCCCAAACCTCATTCCTCTCGAATTGAATGAGTTCCTCTTCCATGGCAAGGATCCAAACGCTATCTTTGCATGCTTCATTAACATTCTTTGGCTCTATCGAGGAGGCAAAGGCACAATGAGCGAAGTGGTTGACTTGAGATCTCGTCTTGACACTATCATAGATATTGCCAATGACTTTCTCATGAGAATGGTCACGAACGGTATGAAGCCGTTTGGGAATTCCTTGATCACTAGGAACATTCTCAACAACTTCATTAGTCGGGTTAGTATCAATAGAATCAATGGAATCAATAGAGTTAGAATTACCAATTGAATCACATAAGACATCCATAGAGTCATCATCATTAGTAATTCTAGTTGGAACAAATCCTTCATTAAATGAAACATGAAGCGATTCCTCGATCGTTGAGGTTCGTTTGTTGTATATCCGGTAGGCTTTGCTACATGAGGAATACCCAACAAAAATCCCATCATCGGATCTTGGGTCGAATTTGTCCAAACTACCATACGTGTTCTTAATAAAATATTTTGAACCGAAAACACGAAAATGTTTAACTTGAGGCAACCTACCAAACAAAAATTCATAACAAGTTTGTTTAGTGCCGGGCCTCAAAAGTATTCTATTAAACACATAGCAAGCGGTGTGTACCGCTTCCGCCCAAAATTGATGGCCAAGTTGGCTATCATCAAGCATAATGCGAGCACACTCCACTAGCGTCCTATTCTTTCTCTCAACAACACCATTTTGAGGAGGTGCACGAGGGAATGAAAAGGTGTGTGTAACACCAACTTCATCACAAAATGTCTCAAAAGACTCATTCTCAAATTCACCTCCATGATCACTACGAATAGTGACAATGGTGGTTCCTAAGAGATTTTGTACTTTCTTAACAAAAATTGTGAAGTTTTCAAAAGCATCATTTTTATTACTCAGTGAAAATACCCAAGTAAACCTAGAAAAGTCATCAACGATGACAAGTCCATAACGTGCATTTCCTAATGAAGCAACTCTAGTTGGTCCAAATAAATCTAGATGTAATAGCTCGAGTGGCCTCTTAGAAGAAATGCTTTTCTTAGGTTTAAAAGATGATTTTGGAAGCTTGCCTCGTTGACACGAGTCACAAAAGCTTTTCTTTTGAAAGACTAGCTTAGGGAAGCCTCTAATAGAATTTAACTTGGAAAGCTTAAATAGTGTTCCAAAGTTCATATGACCAAAACGTCGATGCCATAAGTGTTGTTCACTTGTGTTGGCAATGAGACATTGTTCATGTGATTATGGAAGATCTAGGATATATATATATCCTTATGGCGTGTGCCGGAAAACAATAATTCATTATTATCTTTTCTTAAAATACGGCACATTCCTTTCGCAAAGCTAACTTTGTAGCCTTTGTCACAAAGTTGACTTATTGAAATGAGATTGTGGTTTAATCCTTTAACAAGGTAAACATCATTTATAAGAGGTTTAGAAGGATTACCCACTTTATCAACACCTATGATGGTTCCGCTCTCGTTGCCTCCAAAGATGACGCGGTTTCCATTAGCAATGGGAACCACTCCGGAGAGCAATTGAGCGTCACCCGTCATGTGTTTTGAACACCCGCTATCGAGTATCCAATTCCTCTTGGAGCTAAATTTAAATTTGTTTCTCTGTTTCTTTTTCTTTTCCTTGAGTACCTAAAGATAGAAAATTTCATATCATGGTACCCAAGGTCATTGCGTCCAAAAGATTAGACCTTTGGAAGCCAAGTCCAATTGGACTTAGACTTCCCCATATAATTAACACTATGCACAACATCTGAAAAATAAGCATTCATGTAAACTTGTTTTTCATTCATGCTTGTGTCCTTTGGGCGCCAAATTGTGAATATTTTGTGAGCCCTCATCCTATTGGGTGCATGCATGCGTTGTTGGTTTCTACGTGATGCATGACGTGGATAGGCATAAGGAACATAATGAAATGGTGCATGTGGATAATTATTCATACGATGATGTGGGTGTACATATGCATGTGGAGGAACATGTGCATGAGGGTGTCTCACATTGTGTGCACGTGGCCGTGAACGTGTAGCATAGAAATCATCATATGTGTGAGCCGGTGGAGTAGGACGTGTGTTCCTACGTAGCATAGTATTGGTGTACATGTAGGCATGGCCCTTCTTTGGAGGTCCACCCAAAGTGGGTTTCTTTCCGAAAGAGGGTGTGGACGAGGTGGAAGCACCATTGGTAGATGAACTACCAATCGAGTGTTTGCTACCACTCGTTGAGTCACCGGAAGTTGGCCTAACAAAAGTAGTGGCCGATTTGGATGAACTTCCCATCGTATACCCCAAGCCAATATGGTGATTGGCCGGAAGTAAGTCACTTAGGATTTTATCCAAATGGTCCTTACCCTTATTGAATTTGTTAATTCGGCCTAATGTGCTCTCATATTTCTCGGTGAGAGAACGCAAAGAAGTATCCAAAGTGGATACTTGCGACATGAGCACATAAACACGAGATTTGATATTTTCATTCTCAATACTCAAAGTCGAGTTTTGAGAAGTCAAATCCGCTATCTTGTGTTCTTCCGGATCCTCAATGCTAACATGTTCAAGTTGAGTCTTGAGATTAACAATCTCATTCTTCAACCCTTCAACAACGGTGTCGTTGTTGGTGATGATAGTTTTAGGCGAGGTTTGGATGCTAGCTAAGTCATCTTTTACTCTAGTATACCTATTTACTAATTTAGTATACTTAGCCCACAATTGAGAATTAGCATTCCTAAGGTCATCCATTGTTACCTCATCGTCTTCTTTGTCGCTATCATCGGAGGAAGATCCTTGTTCATTTTCCTCTCTAGCCATGAAGCACATGTGTGCTTGCTCCACTTGCTCATCATCTGACTCTCCGCTAGAGGAATCATCGGAGTCGGTGAATGTTCCGACAAGCCCCTTTTTATTCCCTTTCTTGTACTTCTTGGACTTGTCGTACTTCGGCGCCTTCCACTTCTCCTTGTGCTTGTTTTGAGGACACTCCGCTTTCATGTGTCCGGTCTTGTTGCATTGAAAACACAAAGGAGAGGAGGCGTTAGAAGAATTAAACTTTGACTTGTTTTTGAAGTTACCTTTCCGGAAGAACAGGTTGAACTCTTGGCCATGAGAGCCATGGACTCCAAGTCCAACTCGTTTTCTGAGTTTTCATCATCGGTCGATGTGGAAGTTGATGGAGCGGCCTTGAAAGCAATAGCCTTCTTCTTTGGCTCGTCTTGTTGTAGGTAGGACTTCATCTTTTCCTGTAACTTCAACTTGCTATCCTTGCGTACCTCATAAGACATCAAGGTACCCATTAATTGAACGACGGTATAGGTTTTCATATCATTACCTTCCTCGATGGCGAAGGTACGTTTCTCCCAACTAGAAGGAAATCCATCGATAATTTTTGAAACTTTCTCCTTTTGGGTGTAGGTCTTACCGAGAGCTTCCAACTCGTTTGTGATGTCGACGAAGTGAGCGTAGTACTCCTTCATCTTCTCACCCTGTAGCATATGAAATAACTCGAAATCTTTATTAACTACAACGAGTTTAGAGTCTCTTACCCTACTCGTTCCTTCATGCAAGATGAGGAGGGAGTTCCATATTTGATATGCACTCTTACATGTGCATATCTTGTTGAAATCCTCGGGCTCCAAAGCAAATTGCAAGGCGTTCATTGCCTTGCATTGCTTACCTCCGCGGCGATCTCCGCGGGAGTCCATTTCTCGAAATCTTCTTCGGCGGGCTCGACATACTCCTTCATCGTGGCCCTCCATAATGAAGCACTCCGGAGGAAAGTTTCCATCCGGCATTTCCAGTACCCGTAGTTGGTACTGTTGAAGAATGGAGGCCTCGTTGAGGAATGTCCTTCCATTATCGAAGACGCTCCTTCACGATTCTTGAAGGTGCTATAGTCGGAAGGTGGACGAACGGTCTTGTTGTCGTTGGCAGACATAGCTATAGACTTGGCTCTGATACCAAATGTAATGCCCTGCAAAGCTACTGCACAAGTACTAGAGGGGGGGTGAATAGTACTTTAAAATAATTAAGAGGCTAATTCCTAATTACCTTGCAAACTCTACCAATTAATGCGGAAATGCGGAATGGTAAATAATCGACAACAAATAAACAGTCGCAAACAAACGATATTACTGGGTTCGGATCCACCCAAGTCTCCCCGACTTGTTCCCGGTGATCCTACATCCCAACCACCCGGATCACTTCCGGATATTTGAGTTAGAAACCCTAACTCAAGATTTCCACTATGAAATACTTGTGAAAAACCTTCACAAGTCAAATCATACACAAATGAACTTGTGACTCCCACAACCCGGGATCACAAACACACTCTCACAACCGAGAGCGAATCACTTACAATATCAAAGTATTTTGAAATGAAATGCTTACCACAAAATACCTATGCCTTGAGTATACTTACGAATTAGGGCAAAGATGATTTTGGGGAAGATGAAGAGGCACCAAACACTAGCTCCAAGATGAAGATCAGCGATGGAGAGCTATGAGGTTGATGGTGACCTAGGATCAAGCACTTGGCTTGGAAGGCTCACAATCAATGAATCTCTATTTTGAAATAAGAGTGAGAAGAGATTCAAGGTTGGAATGAAAGAGCTTTGAATGAGAGGGAATGATTTCTCTTTGATCTCTAAACTTGTAATAATATCAGCCTTGAGTGCAATGAATGCAGCTCATCAAGTATTTATAGGATAGAGGAGAGAGAGAGAGAGAGAGAGAGAGAGAGAGAGAGAGAGAGAGAGAGAGAGAAACATTTCAATTAAAGCTCCAACGGCTCAATTCTGAACCAAACTAGTCGGTCAAAGAAGGTTGACCGACCGACTAGTTCACCAACTAGTCGGTCGGTCAAACAGCATGAATCGACTAATGGTAGAACAGCCAAAAGAATAAGTTCAGACTGAAGGGAACTAGTCGGTCAAAGAAGAGTTGCTGACCGACTAGTTTCATAACTAGTCTGTCGGTGACTCAACTGAGACCGACTAAGAGATAAAACTAATAGTCTGAGAACAAATAGAATTAGTCGGTCAAAGAACAAAAGTTGACCGACTAGTTCATCAACTAGTCGGTCGCCAAATGTACTTGGACCGACTAACAACAAACAGTAACTTGGCATGTACAGTAGAAGCTCAACTAGTCGGTCAAAGAAGCATCACTGACCGACTAGTTCACAAACTAGTCGGTCGGTGAGTCGACGTAGACCGACTAACTGTAAATAGTAAAGAGCTATGATTTGAGAAAGCAAACTAGTCGGTCCAAGAAGGATTGTCGACCGACTAGATCGCCATCTAGTCGGTTGGTTCTTCTTCTTGAACCAACTAACATGCACAAGAAGTCGCGAATCGAAGCGCGATGCTTCGGGAAAGTTTGTATGGACTTCTTACAAGTTCCTATGTCTAAGATAGGACCGATATGAAGATTAAAACGTAAGACCCACTCAAGGCTTAACATTCTACAGAACGAAGCTAAAAGACTATAAATAAAACTTGACGAACCGTCTTCGAAAGCTTCGATCCGAATCTTCATGACTTCTAAAATGGTCCAAAAGCTTCAACGAAGCTTTAGGCATACGATCACGTGCTTTGAGAAGTCTTGAGACGTCGCTTTGGATGTTCATATGAATTTGGCGACGATCTCCATAACTGCGCTCACAAATTGTTAGTTCACAATATAGTTATGTTTGTTCATCATCCAAAACCAAATCCGGGGAGTCCAATATCCAACACCCTAGGCCCAGTGCCTAGGCTTGGGCGCCCGGGCCTAGCTCAGCCTGGGCTGACCCATGCCCAGTTTGGGCATTGGTAAGGCCTATTATGCTTCTAGACGGTTTTGGCAATATCTCAAGCATTTGGCGTTTGTTTTGGATGCCGTTCGAACCTATGTTTTGACCGAGACGCTCGCGTCATCCAGTTAACCTTTTTCTCGTGTTTCTTTAATTAAATATTCACGTAAACAATTTACGATGAATTAAATTTCCCTTTGTAAAATTTTCCACATCTAATATATTGCAAACTCTTTGCGACTTTATAAAATCCATTTGCATCCTATACAAACGAAATCTCCCACTTGCACTCAGTATTACTTATCCCAAATGCAGGTGCTAACTGCTAACTCTTTGCAGTTTTATATCCCTTGTATCAAATGCACATTCTCCTTATTTTCTACTTATTACTAGACGAAGGTCGCACTCTGTGTGAGACCCTACAGCATGACCCTACTACAGGTGGGGCTCGAAGCCCCAGATGACAGTAACCGCGAGCAGTAGGTGCCGTCCATGTTTCAGTATCATACTTATGTGGTTAACTCATTGACCTGAGTATTGTCGGGACTACCCTGGCTGTGTCCGTGATGAATACCGCAGTTTTAGTCTCTTCGTCGAAACTATGCCGTTTGTTTCAAGCCTAGGGTACGTTCAAACTGTCAACCCCAATAGCTCGAAACCGATTATTCTCCATCTATCTTTAGTCAAATAATAATGGACATCTTCCAACATACTCTGGCCAGAGTTTTCACTAAAGATCGAACTAACACTACGACACTAACTCCCATTGACCGGGAGAGACGAATCCAATCTTGGTCATTACTCTCCTCGCACGCGTCAAAACTCACCCAACAAAGACCTTTCGATAGTCCTTGCCTCGAAGCTAGGTCAAGGATCTAAGTGACACTGTTCACGTACAGGTTCGTACAATGACCTCAAGTCAAAAGACAAACTTGCATATCATCACTAAGAGTTTATCATTGACAGATTGGTCAACCATAACCATATGATAACTCTTGTTAGGTCGTTCAGTGAACTCATTCTCCAAAGAGCACCTGTGTCTCATCTTCGACTTTGCCAAGTCAAATGGCCATGAGATCATCGTCACCGCTGTACGGTGAAGACTAAGACACAATGGTCTATCCGATGTTTCGATATCCTTTTCTTGAAACATCTACGACCACGAACCTTTTTCGACTTATGCTACTGATGTGTCCATATTTTACATGTTTTTATCGCATCATTTCATGTCATATTCGCCTTCAAACTGCGTATTTTCATATATTATCACGTTTCTAATGCCATATTCAAGTTTTGTATAGCAACGGATTTTCAGGAGTTTTGGAGTGAATTGGAGCTATTTTTGGACATGGACACATCCGGCACATCCGAGACATCATTGGAAAGGCTCCATGAGAGTTCGCCCATGAATGGAAGAAGATTGGAGGAGAAGAGAACGAGAGATGGCAAAGATTCTGCTCAGTTTCCCAGGTGACTCGACCAAGTAGCATCAGCTACTCGGTCGAGCTGACACGCAGAAATCGCACAAGAAACGGCCTCAACCTACTCGACTGAGCAGATAGCCGACTTGACCCGAGTCGCACCAAACAGATGAAGATTTTGAGCTTTTCTCCAAGGCACCCTAGCTCGACCGAGCAGCAAAGCAACTCGACTGAGCAGCTCACCTACTCGACCCAAGTCGTCAAGAAACAGAGCATCATTTTGGAGGAAGTTTTGATCTACTGTAGCTCGACCAAATAGGGGGCTACTCTATCGAGTAGCCCGTATTATCCAGACGCAGAAGCAGAAGCAGGCAGAGCCTGAAGCTGACTCGACCGAGCAGGCTCCGCTACTCGGTCGAGTAGCGCGATGCGACCAGCCTAGTTGGTGGGCCCAAGTGCCCAGATTTTCTAAGATTTTTTGAGATTTCTACCCTATGTATTTAAGCACGTTTTTAGCTTTATTTTCAGGGAGGAACTTTAGAGAAACTCTTAGTTTAGTTTTAATTAGGTTTTTGAGAGTTTGTGACGTCGCTATTACTTGTGAAGCAAAGCTAGGATTATTATTATTATTTCGCGGAAGGAATCTTATTTTCTTAATTATCTTTAGATTGCTATTGTTCCACGATGCGTTGGTAACACTTTTCTAAACTCTCTATTGATTTTGATGTTTTCTATTGCCATGATGAATTCAATTGCATCTATTGAATCTTTTGTCGGTATTTCTATGATGCATAAGTAGTTCTATCTAGGGCTAATGGATCAGCCCATGGATTTTAGGATTTAGATGTAAAGTTAGGATTTTTAGGTTGCATTGGTATAAAAGGGACGTATTTTGGTTGATCTTGCAAAGTTTGTAGGAGAACTCGTACTGAGATCGTTCCCACGGTCGATAGAATCGATTGGCTTAAGGAGTATCCTATAGGCGTAATTAGGGAGTTAGTGGATTCAATTCGGACTCGTGACCATGCCCGGCTCGTGTCTTGATGGGATCCACCGACGAACTATATTACTAATTGAGGCTACTGCCATTACGTCAATGAGAGCCACCAAAATAAATCGAAGCTCTAACCCACGAGAGTGGCATAAGCTGAGATCATTCCGTCCACGAGAGTGGCGTGAATATTGTCGATTCTTAATGCACATGTCGTGTGCGCCTATCGCGAGAGCGGGGTTAATGCGATACGTTGGATTCATGGTGCTTAGAACCATAAATTCCACATCTTGGATGCGACAATCCCTATAAAGCCAATGCAACATAAAACTCTTAACCAAGCATCGATATCCGACGATCCTAGTAGTGAGTCCTAAAGCCCTAGTCTTTATTAATTGTTCACAATCCTAAACAAACAATCTCTTGAAACCGACTGCTACTTAAATTCTGAGATCTAAAAATAGCCCAAGACAATAACATTTCTACCTTCCCTGTGGAATCGATATCTTTTATACTCTTACTTGACACTGTACGCTTGCGTAAAGTGCCGAAAATTCGCATTTGGGATACATCTAGCACTTGGTATTCGTGCCATTTCTAGGTGGCTTATAGGTGTTAGTTTTGAGAGTATCAAGTTTTTGGCGCCGTTGTCGGGGAAGGTAACAGCGTTACTTGGATTATTTTTCTATTGACGAATTTGTTAGCAAATCTTATCATTTCTTATCTTTTCATACTTTTTATTCTATTTACGCGTTTGTTACTAACGCTTCTTGTTGGCCTAGTTAGTCTACTAACTAGGTCGTATGATTTAATTTTGATGATGACAAACAAGTCATGTGTGACTAACATCTTTCATTAAGTGATTTCAGGGGGAAAGTGCAAAATAAATCTTGTTTGCAAGAGAGAGCAATTGTACGTGGACATCGGTGCAAAAAGGAAACTCAAAATTATCCTACATCATAAATAAGAAGATGAAGACTTGAATCGGTCAAAGAGGAATATTTGATTGTATACTTAAGGGATTTTCTACTTGAATTCAAACTCCATGTTCTCATCCTAAACACAACGCACTTGGTCTCCTCTTCAATCTTATATTCAATCTCATCCAAAAAACAATCCCAAAAACAAAATCCCATTATCACGCAACTTGGTCTTGCTTTTCTTTTTTGTTGATCATAATCACAAATTTTGAATGGCCGCATGATCTCAACTGCAAATCTCATGATTTACAATCCTTGAAGCTGCCATGATTCAGCCTCATCCAAAATCCTTCAAGCTGCCGCAAGATTTAAATCAAACAAAAACCCTTGAACTGCTGGATGATATCAATCAAAAATTTTGTTAGCCTGTCGTATTTTTTTAACAAACCATTAACAAAAAAAGCAAAGGGACGCACAAAAACTCAAGCTGTCGCATTATTATTTGATTATAAACTTTTCGTGCGCCCTCTGTCAAACTGCGATAATTTGATTTCAATCAAAAAAAACTATTCTTGTGCTGCCATTTTTTTGTTATCATCAAATTTCTTTTGCGATGCCTCTTGTCAAAACTTCACACGCAATTTTGTTTGCGTTCATATTTTTTTTGAGTGCGTCCCCTGTCAAACATGCACGAGGATTTATCTTCGTGTGATTCTTTGTTGCGCCTTCCCCTGTCAAAAACAAACGCAAGTGCTTCTCCCTTATTCATCAAATTACAAGTGCTCCACAGATTTTAAAGTCCAGATCTCATTCTCTAAAATTCGGATTATGCAAGGGCAAATTTCGAGGGCAGATTCCAGATTCGTGCATTCGACTTCGTACGCTCATATCTCCTGATCCAGACGTCGGATTGACTCGCTGTTTACGCCAACACGACCACATCTTCCTGCTCTTCGTAACGGTGATAGCCTCCTTTGCTCAATACACAAGATCATACATAATTCGGACATTTTTCTATAGATCAGCCACTGCAGAATTCAGATTCACGCAGTCATCTTCCGAAGACTATATCTTCCAATCCAGACATCGGATCAGCGAACGTATGCGGCCACACGATCAAAATCTCACAAACCTTATCACGGTGATATCTCTCTGATTCTTCACTGCAGTATTAAAGCTATTTGAATCTGTTTTTTGTTGTGAGATTGTATTGTGAATAGCTTTACTCTGAAGCTATCTCTGTGCTTTAACTCTTGAACTATATCTGTGTAAGGTGAGATCACTACCCGTAAGTTTCATCAATTTTATAGAGGGAAATCCTCATAGTTTTTGGGGTCGGAGACTTGGCAGGGAACCACTCCGCTAAAAATATTTGTGCCTGATTACCTCTGTGATTGTGATTTATTTTTATTTTGTGCCATACACCCTATTCACTCCCTCTAGGGTGTTTTTCAATTGGTATGAGAGTGGGATTCCTTTTAGACTCAAAGTCTAGTGGAATTTCGATCCTATGGCACAAATTCCGCACACATACTCATATGACATGCACAATCAAAGAGAAGGACAGTCGTCTCTTAGATCACCCCTATTTGATGGTACGGACTATAGTTACTGGAAACAATGTATGTCCATACACATCAAAGGTATCGATATGGCATTATGGAAAATAATCAGTGAAGGCTTTACACTATTTGATAAACCCACTCCTGAGCAGCAAAAAGAAAATGATCGGTTACAAAATCTAAACTTTAAGGCCATGAGCATCTTGTATTGTGGTCTTAGTAAAACTGAATTTAACCGCATTAGTTCTTGTTCTACTGCTAAGGATATTTGGACGAGACTTGAAGTAACTCATGAGGGAACTAGTGAAGTTAAGAAAACTCGTATTAGAATGTTATTACAGAAATATTAAAATTTTGCTATGATGCCTAATGAGTCTATTGATGCTATGTTTTCTCGTTTTGCAGATATCGTCAATCCATTGAAATCCTTAGGGAAGGATATCCCAGAGGAAGATCTGGTTGGAAAGATTTTATACTCTTTATCTGGCGAGTGGATTCAAAAGAGGACAGTGATTGAAGAAGCACATGACTTGGTATATATTAGTTTCGAGAAGTTAATGGGAAAATTAATGGCTTATGAGGTTCAATTGAAGATGGCCAATGATAGTACACCAAAGATGGAAGAGAAATCTAAGGAGGAGGAAACAAAGGAAAAGAACTTAGCTTTTCAAGTCTCCAAAATGCTCAAGGAGGAGATGAATGAATCAGACGATGAAAGCATGGCTCTTGTTACAAGGAAATTTATGAAATTCATGAAATTCATGAAAAACAACAAAAGAAGGACGTGAAGCATTTGGGGATCCAAGAAAAATGAAGAAAATGATGGAGAAAGTTCCGCACCTCGGTGTTTCAGATGCAACAAGAGAGGGCACATGAAAGCAGAATGTCCACTTCTGAAAGGAAAAGCTAAAGAAAAAGACTGGTGATGGAGAAAAGAGGACATCAAAGCGTGGAATGGTGGCTACTTGGGGAGAAAGTGATGCAGAGGAGCTCTCCTCAAATGATGACTGGAACGCCAACACTGGAACATGCTTTATGGCCGGAAACGAAAAGGTAAAAATTGGCTCTCTTGTTCAAAGCTTTGATGATGAAATGAATATTAGCGATGATATGTTTTCTAGCATGGATGAAGCTTATGAATTTCTTGTAGAACTTCTTCAAGAAATGGGTCCTAAATTCCTTAAACTAAAAAAGGTTCGTGATTCATTAAAAGAGGAACAAGGGAGAATGACAAGAGAGAGATGAGCTTTTTGTTAAGTGGAAAGAACAAAACGAGATAATATACAATTTTGATGAAACCCAATTAGAAACAAAAACCTTAGAGCTAGAAAATACTAATAAATATGGCTACGTTAGAGCTTGACAACGTTAATTTAGCTAAAGTACTAAAGGAGAAAATTAGCATTCTTGGCTCTAAAAATTCTGAAATAAAATTGTTGAACTTAAAAGTGACTATCTATGAAGAAAAATTGGAAGAGCTTGAAAAAGTAAAATCTAATTTAATAAAAGAAAAACACATAGCCATTGATTTAGAAACTAGCGAAAAAGAAAAAATATATGAGACTAGGATCAGTGAACTTGAGAATGAAAATCAAAATCTTAGCTTGACATTAAAGAAATTCACAAATAGCCAAGAAAGTTTTAATAAGATGATAAATGGGCTTAGTGAACAATCTAGTAAACATGGTCTTGGTTTTCAGAAAAAACAACCTAAGGAAAAAAAACTAGGAATATCATTGAACAGAATTTTGCAAGAGACATGAGCTTTCAACATTGCATGCATGAAAATCATATTTCATCTACTAATAAGCGTTTCAATGTTACATGTTTTTACTGTAACAAAAAGGGGCATGTTATGTATGATTGCTTGGACAGATATTATCCTGCATATTTTATATGGGTTCAAAAGCATCGTACTAACAATTGTGGATCCAAAATTTGGTTACCAAAAGGTGCATCTTCTTTTGTAGGTGCATCTTCAAGTGGAAAATGATAGCATTTGGTACCTTGATAGCGGTTGCTCGAACCACATGACGGGCAACAAATCCCTCTTCACGTCGCTATCAAGGAAAGATCAAAGGACGGTTATTCTTAGAGATGGAAAGAAGTGCAAAATCTTGGGTAAAGGTAACATTGGTAAGCATCCTCTTGTGGTTATTGAGAATGTTAATCTTGTTGACGGTTTGGCACATAATTTGTTAAGTGTAAGTCAGCTATGCTCTATAGGCCTTAAGGTGCATTTCGAAAATGACAAAGTATATATTTTGAAAGGTGATGATATTCTTTTCAAGGGTACATTTTATAATAATATCTACACTATCAAACTTAGTGATTCAAATAATCTAAAATGTTTAATTGCATCACATGAGACTAGTTGGCTTTGGCATCGAAGATTAGGCCATGCCAGCATGGACCTAATCTCAAAGCTTGCTCAAAAGAAACTGGTGAGAGGTTTACCTCAAATTAGCTTTGATCGGGATAAGCTTTGTGATGCATGTCAACTAGGTAAACAACATAAAAGTAGTTTCAATCCTAAAAACGTTGTAACTACTTCTAAGCCATTACAACTAATATATTTAGATTTATTTGGACCCACAAAGGTTGCTAGTTTAGGTGGCATGCATTATTGCTTTGTTATTGTCGATGACTTTTCACGTTTCACTTGGGTTTATTTTTTGACACGCAAACATGAAACTTTTGATGTTTTTAAAATGTTTTGTAAAAGGTTGAAAATGAAAAAGGTTTTTCAATTGTCAAAGTGAGAAGTGATCATGGAGGAGAATTTGTTAATACTAGCTTTGATGATTTTTGCATTTCAAAAGGTTATTCACATAATTTTTCCGCCCCGAGGACACCACAACAAAATGGGGTGGTTGAGAGGAAAAACCATAATTTGCAAGAAATGGCTAGGACCATGATTCATGATTACAAATTGCCTTTATATTTTTGGGCTGAAGCTATACATACTTCTTGCTATATTTTAAATCGTGTGTCCATTAGACCCATTTTAAAGAAAACACCTTATGAGCTTTATAGAGAGTTGACTCCCAACTTATCACATTTAAAACCATTTGGATGCAAGTGCTATATTCTGAAAGTAGGCGAAAATCTGGATAAATTTGATGCAAAATCCGATGAGGGTATGTTTGTTGGTTACTCACCACATAGCAAATCATATCTAGTATTTAACAAAAGAACTCTTACTATTCAAGAAACTATGCATGTGAAATTTGACGAGAAAATTGCTATTAATGAATCTTCTAGTGCTACAGAATCTTCAGATATTGCTGGTGGCTTGGATGGACTGGAGATAAACACTAGCAATTACAATGAGCAAGATAACAACAATGATGCTGTACCAAAAGAAGCAGAAGCTACTACGTCATCACAAGACATCCCAAAGGATTGGTGCTTCAAGAAGGATCATCCAAAGAACCAAATCCTTGGAGACACGACGGAAGATATACACACTAGAAGTAGCTTTAATTTGATGGTTAATTTTGTATTTATATCCATTTGGAGCCTAAAAATGTTGATAGTGCTTTAGAAGATTCCTATTGGATTATGGCAATGCAGGTGGAATTGTCACAATTTGATAGGAATCAAGTTTGGAAACTTGTTCCTAAACCAAAAAATCAAACTATTATAGGCACTAAATGAGTATTTAGAAATAAACTTGACGAAATGGGAAATGGTGTGCGTAATAAAGCTAGATTAGTAGCACAAGGTTATAACCAAGATGAAGGGATTGATTTTGATGAAACCTTTGCTCCCGTCGCAAGATTGGAAGCAATAGGATGCTTTTAGCATTCGCTAGTTTCATGAAATTCAAACTATTTCAAATGGACGTCAAGAGTGCCTTCTTGAATGGAGTTTTATCTGAGGAAGTCTATGTCAAACAATCTCCTGGGTTTGAAGACTCCATCCACCCTCACTATGTTTTCAAGCTTAAACGTGCTTTATATGGGTCAAACAATCTCTTAGAGCTTGGTATGAGCGACTTAGCAAATTTTTGCTTGAAAATAATTTTTCCATGGGAAAGGCGGATAAAACTCTATTTGTTAAACATCAAAGTAAAGATCTACTTGTAGTACAAATATATGTTGATGATATCGTTTTTGGTGCTACTAACAATCTACTGTGTGAGGAATTTGCTACATGTATGTCTAGGGAATTTGAGATGAGCTTAATGGGTGAACTTACATTCATGCTTGGTTTGCAAATCAAACAATGTGAGGACAGAATTTTTATCAGTCAAGCTAAATATGCAAATGAGTTAGTGAAGAAGTTTGGACTTGAAAATGCTAAGGAATGCTCTACTCCTATGTCAACGACGGCACCGATGGATAAAGAAGAAAAGGGAAAGAAAGTGGATGAACGCTTGTACCGAGGTATGATTGGTAGCCTATTATACTTGACAGCTAGTAGGCCTAATATAATGTTTAGTGTATTTTTTTGTGCTAGGTTTCAATCTTGTTCAAAAGAGTCCCATCTTTCTTATGTTAAACGAATAATTCGATATGTTAAAGGGACCTTAGATTTTGGTTTATGGTATCCTTGTTCCACATCATTTGAGCTTGTAGGATATTTTGATGCGGATTTTGCGTGAAGTAAGACCGGTCGTAAGAGTACCACGGGCACTTGCCAACTACTAGGTATGTCTCTTGTTTCATGGTTCTCCAAGAAGCAAAACTCCATAGCATTGAATACAACCGAAGCCAAATATGTTTTAGCAGGTTGTTGTTGTGCTCAAATTCTATGGATGAGACAAACCCTTAGAGCCTACGATCTTACTTTCCAACCTACAACCATTTGGTGTGATAACAAAAGTGCTATAAATCTATCTAAAAATCCTATTCTACACTCTAGGACAAAACATATTGATATTCGTCACCACTTCCTTAGAGATCATGTTGATAAGAAAGATATCTCTTTAGGATATATTGATACCGAAAAACAATTAGCGGACATATTCACCAAACCCTTAAACCAAAAACAATTTTGCTTCCTTCGAAGGGAGTTGGGGATTATGTCACTAATTGAGCATTAGCACGCTTATCCATGCACATACACATGCTTAAATATTGTATCTAAGCTACACACATTGCACACTATTTCATCTCAACACGGGTTTGATCATTCTTTGTATGTGCATGCATTATCGTCATCAATATTATTGATTTTGGTTGAGAATTTGATATGAACCTTGTTAGACATCTTAGAAACATTAAAATGTTTTTGATGATGATGCACCATATTATTGTAAAATCCACATGCTTGAATTATTAATGAAAAAGTGAAACTCGTAAGCATGCCAAATTGTATGAATCAAATATATTGATTGAGTCTTATAAACTATGGAGACAATTGGATGTGCTTAGATTCTAAAGTTTTTGAATTTATATTTTATCCTTACAATTTTGTGCGCTTATATCTCTATGGAAAATTATTTAGTAGAAGTCGAATATGTCGATGCCTTCATGCGTCACTATTGTGAGACACCAACATTGTAATTATAATGTATATAAAAAAATTGCAATGAGCAATTTAAAAAAAGGGGATTTGCTTAACATCTTCAAATATGCTACATTTGATACCGGCGGCTAGTAACTGGATTTTGCGGGTTTGTTGGGCAATGCGTATGAAATATGGTAAATGAAAAAACCACTTAGCGCATCTCAATTCCAAAGGACCCAAAATTTAACATCATGGTGTTCCTTGTTTGGTGTCTCCATATACATTACTTATTAATTATTACATAGCAACGAAGGCTCACAAATTCTATTAGATAATCTTACATTTTGATCTCTTAGTTTCTAAGCACACTTATTATTGTCAAAGTGTTTCATAATACAACATCTTCTTGTTATATTTCTTCTAATGACCGTATGCTTTCAATGTTCATGAAATTTGTTATACAGTGGGGAAAACGCATTAATATGAGCATCGTCATCAATTTCTTGTTTCTTCGATATGCTAAACTTGTTTCATGTCTCATTCTTAACCTCTTCAATTTATCTTTGTGATGTTTTCGATTAATGGCAAAAGGGGGAGAGTAGAAAAATAGTAGAAAAATAATACACAAGGGGGAGAGGTGCACATTTTGAAGGGGAGCTTGTCACAACTTTTCATGAGAGCACATCGATAGGGGAGCTTTGTATGATGTTTACAATCATGTTCACTATATGAATTACTCTTTAATATCATTTCTCAATTTTTCCAGGCTTGTATGCCATCATCAAAAAGGGGGAGATTGTTGGCCTAGTTAGTCTACTAACTAGGTCGTATGATTTAATTTTGATGATGACAAACAAGTCGTGTGTGACTAACATCTTTCATTAAGTGATTTCAGGGGGAAAGTGAAAAATAAATCTTGTTTGCAAGAGAGAGCGATTGTACGTGGACATCGGTGCAAAAAGGAAACTCAAAATTATCCTACATCATAAATAAGAAGATGAAGACTTGAATCGGTCAAAGATGAAGATTTGATTGGATACTCAAGGGATTTTCTACTTGAATTCAAACTCCATGTTCTCATCCTAAACACAACGCACTTGGTCTCCTATTCAATCTTCTATTCAATCTCATCCAAAAAACAATCCCAAAAATAAAATCCTATTATCACACAACTTGGTCTGTACTTTTCTTTTTTGTTGATCCTAATCACAAATTTTTGAATGGATGCATGATCTCAACTGCAAATCTCATGATTTACAATCCTTGAAGCTACCGTATGATTCAGCCTCATCCAAAATCCTTCAAGCTGTCGCATGATTTAAATGAAACAAAAACCCTTGAACTGCTGGATTATATCAATCAAAAATTCTGTTAGCCTGCCGGATTTTTTTCAACAACCCATTAACAAAAAAAGCAAATGGACGCATAAAAACTCAAGCTGCCGCATTATTATTTGATCATAAACTTTTCGTGCGCCCTCTGTCAAACTGCAATAATTTTATTTCAATCAAAAAAACTATTCTTGATGCTGCCATTTTTTATGTGATCATCAAATTTCTTTTGCGGCGCCTCTTGTCAAAACTTTGCACCCAATTTTGTTTGCATTCATATTTTTTTGAATGCGTCCCCTGTCAAACACGCACGAGGATTTATCTTTGTGCGATTCTTTGTTGCGCCTTCCCTTGTCAAAAACAAATGCAAGTGCTTCTCCCTTATTCATCAAATCTGCAAGAGCTCCACAGGTTTTAAAGTCCAGATCTCATTCTCCAAAATTCGGATTGTGCAAGGGCAGATTTCAAAGGCAGATTCCAAATTCTCGCATTCAACTTTGTATGCTCATATCTCCTGATCGAGACGTCGGATCTCGCTACTAGCACCACGCGACCACATCTTCGTGCTCTTTGCAACGGTGATAGCCTCCTTTGCTCAATCCACATGATCATACACAGTTCGGGCGTTTTTCTACAGATCAGCCACTGCAGAATTCAGATTCGCGCAGTCATCTTCCGAAGACTATATCTTCCAATCCAGACATCGGATCAACGAGCCGTTTGCACCCATGCGTTCACAATCTCACAAAACTTATCACGGTGATATCTCTCCGATTCTTCACCGTAGTATTAAAGCTATTTGAATCTAATTTTGTTGTAAGATTGTATTAAGAATAGCTTTACTCTGAAGCTATCTCTATGCTTTAACTCTTGAACTATATCTATGTACGGTGAGATCACTACTCTTAAGAGTGATCAGTATTATTGAGAGAAATCCTCATAGGTTTTGGGGTCAGAGACTTGGCGGGGAGCCACTCCGTTAAAAATATATGTGCCTGATTATCTCTGTGATTGTGATTTATTTTTATTTTGTGCCATACACCTTATTCACCCCCCAGGGTGTTTTTCACTTCTCTCCAGCCAATATTCTTCATAAGAAATCAGGTATAATGGAGATGCAAGTGCACTGGAGCAGTGATTCTGATAGTGACTCAGATGGGTTTAGTTTCTCTCCATACTAAGCATATGGTCTTCAAGACTCACGCATGGATGAAGCCATGGTCGAATGTGCAGCGAGAGTGCTCTAGATGCAATCCGATTCATCGGAGCAGGAACCTACGCGGCAGGTAATGAGAATCAACAGATGGTTATGAATCATATACTGAATAATGTCTCTAATGTAGGTATCATTGATGATGACATCCATATTAGCTTTGAAGGAGACGTGATGCATCTCTGTGCTTTTGAAACTCTACTAGTTGACGCACATTGGGCAGCGACTCGTCAAATCAAACCATTGGATGAGCCCTAGATCTTAAGTATACTGGAGAGCGTAGTGACTTATGTATGGACCAACGGCCCGATAGAATTCCCTGCAGAGGACCTAATTGTTCAAGTACTCTCGGTCTTCATTGCGAGCACATTCTAGGATGCAGAGTCCTTGGACGACGTCCCCATCTCTGACGGAGTCTACGTACAATACGAGGGAGACACCGTATGCTTCTACGGTGACAACATCCTCCAGACTAGACCCACTAAGACTATGACCATGGGGAGTGCGTGGACCTCAAACCACTCTATGGCGATATCGTTTAGGGAAGCCTTCTTGACTTTACACCTGATAATGTGTGCACATCTGAATACTCTTTTCCTATTGATAGGTACGGAACCTGATCCCATGGAGATGGACTCCACAGACGTCTACCACGATGCGCCATCATCGCCTTCCTCATCTTATGAATTTGCCGACGAAGAATTCCCAGCATCCGAACCAGCAGTTGAGGACGCATCCTTTTCACAGGCGAACGATGATAGGGGTACAACACCCCCTCAGGTAGAACAAAAACCCCTTCCTGCAAATTTAAAATATGCTTTCTTAGGGGAGAACTCTACCTATCCCGTCATCGTTAGTGCCTCCCTGACCGAGCCACAATTAGAAAGCCTTCTCAAAACCCTTAGAGCATATAGGAAGGTGATATGGTATAGCATTGCCGACCTAAAAGGCATAGCGACACCATTTGCACCCATAGAATCCACCTCGAGGATAAGGAAGCTACTTTCATTGAGCCTCAAAGGCGACTAAATCCTAACATGTAAGAAGTAGTAAAAAGGAGGTGCTAAAACTGCTAGAAGTCGATATTATCCACCCCTTTTCCGACAGTAGATGGGTTAGCCCGTTCAGGTTGTGCCCAAGAAAGGGGCATGACCATTGTGAGGAACAATAAAAATGAATTGATATCTACTAGGACTGTCACTGGTTGGCGCATGTGCATTGATTAGAGAAAACTCAATAAAGCCACCAGAAAAGACCACTTCCCCTCCCATTCATCGATCAAATGCTCGAGCAACTTGCCAAGTATAAATATTTTTGTAACCTTGATGGTTATTCCAAATTCTTCCAAATCCCGTTGCATCGTGAAGACCAAGAAATAATGACGTTTACATGTCCCTACAGCACCTTCGCTTACCGAAGAATGCCGTTTGGATTATGTAATGCACCCGCAACATTCCAAAGGTGCATGACGTCCATTTTCTCGGACTTCATTGAAAATATAATGGAAGTTTTTATGGATGAATTTTCTGTTTATGGCACCGACTTTGATGCTTGCTTAGCCAATTTGTCTAAAGTCTTAGAACGATGCCAAGATAATAATTTGACTTTAAATTGAGAAAAGTGTCATTTCATGGTAACAGAGGGAGTAGTTCTTGGCCATGTCATCTCGTCTAAGGGGATCGAAGTTGACAAGGCCAAGGTTGAGGTCATCAAAGACTTGCCACCTCCCATTAATCTTAAGCGTATCCATGGTTTGCTAGGCCATGCTGGATTTTACCGTCGCTTTATAAAGGATTTCTCTAGCATTGCTCGCCCTCTAACGGAGCTCCTTGTGAAGGATGCTCCTTTTGTGTTTTATGACGCTTGCTAGCTAGCTTTTAACAGGTTGAAAGAAGCTCTCATTTCTGCGCCTATCATACAACCGTCAAATTGGAACCTACCTTTTTGAGTTGACGTGTGATGATAGTGATCAAGCAGTGGGAGTTGTTCTAGGCCAAAGGAAAGAGGGAAAGCTTCACATAATATACTATGCTAGTAAGACCTTGGATGATGCTCAGAAGAACCATACCACTACAGAGAAGGAATTACTAGCCGTGGTGTACTCCATTGAAAAGTTCAGATTTTACCTTTTAGAATCCAAGGTAATAATCCATATGGATCATGCAGTACTGAAATACTTGTTAAGCAAGAAGGATGCAAAGCCGCGCTTAATACAATGGATTCTTCTCCTCCAAGAGTTTGACATAGAGATCAATGACAAGAAGGGGGCCAAAAATGTTGTGGTAGACCATCTTTCATGGCTGATTCATAGTCATGGAGACGACAGCATGCCGATTGATGATTCTTTCACAGGCGAGCAATTATTCATGGCATCCTCCTCTTAAGCATCTTAGTACGTCGACATAGTCAACTATTTGGTGAGCGGCATAATCCCTCATGGGATGGCAACCTATCAGAGAAGGAAGTTCTTACATGATGCCAAAAACTACTTTTGGAATGATCCCTACTTATTCAAAACATGTGCCGATGGGATTATCAGATGATGTATACCGAAAGAGGAGGCCATTTCCATTATGTCACATTGCCACGACCAACCTTGCGGGGGACATGCAGCAGTCACTAAAACCACTGCAAAAATCTACAAAGTGGCTTCTATTGGCCCACCATCTTCAGAGACGCAAATGAATACATCAGAGCATGTGATATGTGCCAAAGAACGGGAAATATCACAAAGAAAAATGAAATGCCTCTACAAGGCATTTTGGAGATAGAATTTTTCGACTGTTGGTGTAACGGCCGCTTTCCGACCGTTTGTAGTTTTCTTCGCGCACGTACTTTATCGTGCACATATTTCATTTGGCTATTTCTGAGCTCCGGCATGAGCGATGCGATATGCCGTTGCGATCGTTTGGGAGTGTAGAATTTTATAGTAATTTTTGGGAACGTCTTTTCATGGCTCGTTTTCTCGTAAAACGATTTTGAAAGATAGGGGTGTTTTAGTCATTTGACTCAAAACGGCGTTTCCAATTTTACGTAAATTCTTGGTAGGCGTTACACACGATCGGGCTCTGTAGATCTGTGCGTCTCGTCTCCACGATCGTCTCGGTATTTTCGGATTATTTTTCCGATGCCCGTAGTGGAAGATATCCCCTAATCAATTCTCAACCGTTGATTAGCCTCTAATCAACATTCAAATTCAAATCCTAATCAAATCTTGGGAGAATCCTACGTATCATGAGAATATATTCTGCCACTACCCTCACCCAACATTTCCCCACTTTGTACACTCCCTCACTCACTCTCTCTCCTAGTAACCCCTTATTTATACCCTCTATAAAACAATCTTTAGCAATATCTCCTCTTCAAAAAACACAACCTGCCCTAACCTCACGTAACCCACGCAAACAACCCATTTGGCCGATTTTTTTCTTCTTCCTCCAGCCGCCGACGGCCACCTCTAGCCCCCCATCACCGGCCACCACCCTCTCCTCCTCCTCCTCCTCCATCTCCTCCATTCCAAGACCTCCAAAACCCATCAAAAACACCAAGTATTCACAGCCCAGGCCAGAACTGCGCCCCGCCGGAAAACACCTCCGGCCGGTCACCTCCGGCCACCCCCTCCGGTGACCACCACCCCCGATCAACTCCCCTCTGACCCCCCAATCATCTCCACCTCCCCTTACCCTCTTCCCTCATCTCTATCTCCCTCAAAATGCTTTCAAACACAACCCAAATGACAGTTTTACAGATCTGCGCCACCGCCGGAAAAACTCACGCCCACCGGCCATCCGGCCACCTACGACGACCACCCTACCGCCGTTGGATTCCTATCGAACCCCCCTACCAACTGCAATTTCCCTCACGCTCATAGCCCACCTGTAACTCCCGGAATCCTCGTCGGAATACGCCGTATCGGCTGTTTTTCACAGATTTGAAAGCTGAACTTCGCCGCCCACGCACGGCCACCTCCGACCACCCCCGGTGAAAACTCCACTGCCGTTGGCTTCGTCTTGAAGTCCTTTACCCACTGCAGCTTCCCGTTTCCTCTGTTCGTCTCCGAAATTTCACTGAGACGCGCGAAAATGGACGTGGCGCGAATCTGTCCTCCCCGGCTTCTCACGGCTGCCCACCGCCGCCGTGCGCTCACGCCGTCGGCCATCCACCGGGCCGAGCATCTTTCTTTGGTCCCACTTCATCTACCAACAGCCCCCTTGGACTCTCGGAGTTCACGTGCATTTCCGCACGCACGTACTTTTAGCCGACGTCGCCGTTATCGTGAAGAACCGTTGCGCTACTCGCAACGGGAAGGAGATCACTGATTAGCTCACTGATTTCACGTCACCACCCCGCTGTCCAGAGGTACCTCGCTGCGCTACTCGCGGCCGAGAAGTTCCAGACGACGCCGACGTTTCTCCGTTCAGACCCGACTTCCGCTTGTTGGACGACATTACAAGGTTAATTTCCCTAACGAGTAGTAAAACTCACACCGTAGCAAAAACTGAACCCTAAACTAAAACTGGACAACTACAATTAAATTTACTTTTTCGCATCAGTAAAATGTTGTCACAATAGAAAATCGACCATCGGACAATTTTCTGTGCACATAGGGTAGTGGTCGATTTAGGCTGAACAAGAACACCAAATTGTGACTTTGACAAATAGGGTAGTCCCGATAACCTAGAAACGAACCTAAATAGGATTTGATGGAAATCGCGACCTGACATCGTCGCCGTGGCGATATTTCAGACGGACTTCTGCGGACGAGACGCTTGGACGAGACGCTTCGAGAGGACGACACACTCGCCATTTCAGGCAAGTGTACCCACTTGCCTTTTTGACCGTGCTTTGGTCTTAGATTGCTAGAACTGTTAGACTGTGAGTGTTTAGATTTCGGACGTGAAATGATAGCGTCTGGGTCACCCTGACGACTTAGACTTGACGACGAAGTCTAAGTCCGACGAACAACAACTTGTGACACTTTAGGATTGTCTTGTGTGTGCGTGCGTGTGGACATCCTAGAATAACTCTCTCGTACACTGGTCATGTCTTGTCACTGTTATACACACTGGTCGTGTCTTGTCACTGTGTTACAAAAATCCTTCGGGCGTTTCAGATGCTCTCCTTGCGGGAGTGATCTCCGTGTTACAAAAAGCCTTCGGGCGTTTCAGATGCTCTCCTTGCGGGAGTGATCTCCATGTTACAAAAAGCCTTCGGGCGTTTCAGATGCTTCCTGAGCGGAAGTGATCTCCGTGTTACAAAAAGCCTTCGGGCGTTTCAGATGCTTCCCGAGCGGAAGTGATCTCCGTGATACAAAAAGCCTACGGGCGTTTCAGATGCTTCCCGAGCGGAAGTGATCTCCGTGATACAAAAAGCCTACGGGCGTTTCAGGTGCTTTCCTTGCGAAAGTGATCTCCGTGCTTCCTGTCCTGAGTTCTGGGGTTTGGGGTAGGGTTGAGCGTGCGCACGGGGAGAGGGTCTGATCCCCCTCAACCCGTAAGGCGTGAACCTTTCGTGTCGTGTCGTGTCGTGCCGTGTCGTGTCGTGTCCTAATTGTCTTGTCTGTCTTCGTCTTGTCCTGACACCTTTAGGTTAGTCCCGTAGTCGGTAGCACACGCTACGGCTACTGCCTGCTACGCTTTACTTTCCTGCTACGTACTTCTTTTGCTACCTTGTTGTAACCTCAGCATGCTAATCAACCAGTAAAACGTTGTCTAATAGTTCAGTACACTTGCAGTTTGGTCTAACCCTTTTGTAGACCTGACCTGACGTACAATTCCTTCTTTTGGTGCTGTACGTCAGGTGTTCAGCCAGAGATCGTGGACGAGGCAGACTCGCTGGAGTACGTGGAGCCGAGGACTTCGTCACCAGAGTACGTACCTAACGAGGACCAGACCTAGCGGTCATTTTTAGTCGTCACTTTCAGAGGTTGCTACTTTTCGGTTTGTCTTTAAACTTTTGTTGCCATGCTTAGGCTTCTTTTAGACTTTGTACCAGTTGGATATTATTTCTCCATATAAATGAATGCCATTTCCTTTCTGTACTTTTGTTGTTCCTAAACTTTATAAATGCAAGAACCTGAAACTTTTAAAATGGTACCCCCCTACAGACGCTTATTGGGTCCGAGCTTCTAAAGCTCTGGCCTAAGCGGGCCTCGTCACGTTTCGCTTCCGTCCATTTTGGGAAGCGTGGCGTGACAGGTTTTAGTGGTGGCCCATGCAGGTCTTGCAAAAGTTCGGAACAATAAGAGTACCGCATTCATTTAATATCCATGTATAAGTCTAAATATAGGTTTACCCAGTCTTAGATGGTAGGAAGACTTAGGTAGACACCCAAGTTTGATATTCTGACGCCTTGGTTAAGATCGAGTCGTCCTCGTCCCAGACTACCTTAGCATCCCCATTTGACTCCGATCGTGCTAGAATTTCTAGGGTCCTTCTCTTTTTGTCTTTCGCTCGGATCCATCGATTTCGGGCCCAGCAGAACGTAACCTTGTTTCTCTTAGGAACTTTCTCTTTAGATCCTGGGTATAGTCTAGCTCATAGGAAGCCTTTGAGCTGAGTTATCCTAATCTTTAGACGACCCGATGATTAGAACCCTTGTCCTCTAGCATCCCTCTGATCCTTGCAAATTTTGTGCTATCGACCATAGAGTCCCATCGTAGCTCTTCACGATTCATATCTTACACGTAATCTTCATGCGATCATTTTTTCCTTTCTCTCGATTCTCGTGATCGTATCCTGACGATCATCATCGATCCTTCGAATCCCTTCCTCGACCAATTCTACCTCCTCTAAAATTATTTTCGACTTTCCTTATTAAGTTTTCGCTCTGGCTTGATTTCTTTGAAAACCCCTATATTATATATTTAAAATTTGTTGTTTTGGACCGAGTTAAAACTTTTAATTGACTTGGAGCTTTCTTGGACGTAAATGTTTTAAGTTAATATCTCGCATTATTTGCCTTGTTTCCAAAATATATATATTACTTATATAAACTACACAATTTATTTCTACTATCTTGTACTTATTTTCAAATTTTTCCCCTTTCCCAAAACCTGCTTCCTTTAAAAGTATTTTCGAAATTCATTATTAAATTTTCCGCCCAATTTGACTTCTTTGAAAACTTTTATTAATTATTTAAAATTTCTTACTTTCGGTTGAGTTAAAATTCTTTCGCAAATTTTGAAACCTTTCGGTCGTAAAAGTTTTAAGTTACGACCTCGTACTTATTTTCGAATCAGTATCTATCGTATTTTAGTTTTAAAACTTTGTTACCATTTCGGGAATTCAATATATCATTTTTCTAACCTACGAAATTTATTTTTAACCATTTACGTACGTACTTTAGAATATTTTTCTAAAACAAAGGGGGATTTTAAATTTCTTTACATATAAACATCTCTATGTTCATCGTGCTCATACTTCAAGAACCTTTGTTTAAATTCATTTTCATTTGCAAAACAATCGCTACCTCATCCTACTTTTATTTCTTTTATTTCTTGTTTTCGAAACTCATTACTAAATTTTTCGCTCGGTTTAACTCCCTTGAAAACCCTTTAGTATATATATATTTAAAATTTCTTGCTTTTCGGATGAAAGTTTCCTTCTGAGATTTTGAAATCTCCTTGGTCGTCAATTTTTTCAAGTTACTATCTGGTAATTATTTCAAATCAGTATCTTTCATATTTTCTTTTTTTAAAACCGTGTTAACATTTTGATAATTCAAATTATATTTTCTGGGCTACAAGATTTATTTCTAATCACTTACCGTGCATACTTTTTAAAATATTTTCTAAACTAGGGGGAACTTCAATTATTTTATTATTATTATTATATCTATTCTATATTCCTCGTGACCACATTTCAAAATCTTTGTGTAAACTTATTTTCATTTGCGAAACAATCGTTTTCCACCCTACCCATCCTTCCTTCGTCTTACTTTTTCCAAAATTTTAAAAATTCCACCATCTGCTCACTTCCTCCTACATTTATATATATATATAAGTATATGATACCATATTTTACACGTAATTCTCCCGTCATCAATCTAATTATTTTGAAGAATATTTTGTCTCATCCAACCAACTATCTCCTTACACCCGTCTTATTTGAACTCGTTCTTTCCGATCTTATTTCGTTCCGCTTTTGATTTAGTTTTTCCTTCCTTCTTTTATCTAGACATTAGTCCTTGTAGTTGTCAATGTGGTCTCCGGTTTAGGAGTAGGCCCTTTGGTAGGTGATGTCGTTGCAGTGCCTGAGTATAGGTAGAGTGTGTAGACCTGTATGAGTGTGTCATCTTTAGGGTCCCGATGATTGCCTTTTGTGTCTTGAACGTGTACTCAGTGTTAACCATGGTATGCTGGAAGTTGTCTGAATGACGGTATTCATACTTATATGAATGGTTTATCTTGGTTGTATGTGACTGTATCAAAACTTTGTTTTCTTTTAAACCAAATTTTTAAAGTTTTTGAAACTAGCTCACAATATCACAAATCACTTATCCTCCCTCATCCATTACCGCAACACCACACGTTTTTCCAAAAGTTTTCTTTAAATTATTTCTTTGGCCTTAAGTCTCTCTTTCCCTCCTCTTCTTTCTCCCTTAAAGAAAATTTTCGTGTTTATGGTTGTTATGTTAATTGGGACTAGCTATTATCGTTATAGGATTTTTGTTTGCAGGTAGGCTTGGAGTGAGATGAGTTTTATTATGTCAATGATTAATTGATTTTGGGAACACAAGGATGATGGATTAGAATATCTTTTGGATGAAAAGAATGGACTGTCCAAAGACTTATTTATAAAACCGAAGTGTGGCGAACTCAATGGGAAATTCTGGTCGGATGAAATTATATGCGAGGAGATGATAACTTATCAGACTTGAGGCTTAGACGGGTGGTAGATAGGAGTAACTGCGGAGAATAGTATGAGTTAGGGTGATCATGAGATTGAGTAGAGCTTTTATTAGCATCGAGACTTGATTGATGAGTTGACGTGAGAAGACTTTGAGAATAACACGACGTGTTGAGATAAATGGATGGTTAGGCAGGTGGACCTAATATTGGTTGGGATTAGTTATAGTGAGTAGGATGAGATGTGATCTTGATTGTCCAAATTAATTGGTGTATAAATTTATGGGAAGATATGACAAGAATGTATTGAAGACACGACGATTGTTGATTTGTGAAGGTATTATAAGATAGACAAATGTTTTTGTCTTGGATTGGTGGTTGACTAGAATCTCATTTTTGGAGATTGATTAACATTGGGAAGAGATGGAGAAATTCAAAAGATGTTATTGAGCGATGATGTTTAGTGGAGTGGTATGGTATGAGAAGATGATTATTATTCTTTTGTGAGAACTTGGAGTTGGAAATTTCAACAGCAATGATGGGTCTATGGTTAAGTCTTAGAATGTGAGATTAGTCGTGGCATTATTCAGTGAAAAGAAGGGTTATGATGGATTACTTAAAGACCATTGGTGGAAGTTATAAGATTAGCGATCTATATGTGTAGTTATGAGAGTTTTGGGTATAAGGTTATATAGATGTTATTATTGTTAGTATGAGTGATTCCGAGGGCGGAATCATTTCTAAGGTGGGTAGAATGTAACGACCGCTTTCCGACCGTTTGTAGTTTTCTTCGCGCACGTACTTTATCGTGCACATATTTCATTTGGCTATTTCTGAGCTCCGGCATGAGCGATGCGATATGCCATTGCGGTCGTTTGGGAGTGTAGAATTTTATAGTAATTTTTGGGAACGTCTTTTCATGGCTCGTTTTCTCGTAAAACGATTTTGAAAGATAGGGGTGTTTTAGTCATTTGACTCAAAACGGCGTTTCCAATTTTACGTAAATTCTTGGTAGGCGTTACACACGATCGGGCTCTGTAGATCTGTGCGTCTCGTCTCCACGATCGTCCCGGTATTTTCGGATTATTTTTCCGATGCCCGTAGTGGAAGATATCCCCTAATCAATTCTCAACCGTTGATTAGCCTCTAATCAACATTCAAATTCAAATCCTAATCAAATCTTGGGAGAATCCTACGTATCATGAGAATATATTCTGCCACTACCCTCACCCAACATTTCTCCACTTTGTACACTCCCTCACTCACTCTCTCTCCTAGTAACCCCTTATTTATACCCTCTATAAAACAATCTTTAGCAATATCTCCTCTTCAAAAAACACAACCTGCCCTAACCTCACGTAACCCACGCAAACAACCCATTTGGCCGATTTTTTTCTTCTTCCTCCAGCCGCCGACGGCCACCTCTAGCCCCCCATCACCGGCCACCACCCTCTCCTCCTCCTCCTCCTCCATCTCCTCCATTCCAAGACCTCCAAAACCCATCAAAAACTCCAAGTATTCACAGCCCAGGCCAGAACTGCGCCCCGCCGGAAAACACCTCCGGCCGGTCACCTCCGGCCACCCCCTCCGGTGACCACCACCCCCGATCAACTCCCCTCTGACCCCCCAATCATCTCCACCTCCCCTTACCCTCTTCCCTCATCTCTATCTCCCTCAAAATGCTTTCAAACACAACCCAAACGACAGTTTTACAGATCTGCGCCACCGCCGGAAAAACTCACGCCCACCGGCCATCCGGCCACCTACAACGACCACCCTACGGCCGTTGGATTCTTATCGAACCCCCCTACCAACTGCAATTTACCTCACGCTCATAGCCCACCTGTAACTCCCGGAATCCTCGTCGGAATACGCCGTATCGGCTGTTTTTCACAGATCTGGAAGCTGAACTTCGCCGCCCACGCACGGCCACCTCCGACCACCCCCGGCGAAAACTCCACTGCCGTTGGCTTCGTCTTGAAGTCCTTTACCCACTGCAGCTTCCCGTTTCCTCTGTTCGTCTCCGAAATTTCACTGAGACGCGCGAAAATGGACGTGGCGCGAATCTGTCCTCCCCGGCTTCTCACGGCTGCCCACCGCCGTGCGCTCACGCCGTCGGCCATCCACCGGGCCGAGCATCTTTCTTTGGTCCCACTTCATCTACCAACAGCCCCCTTGGACTCTCGGAGTTCACGTGCATTTCCGCACGCACGTACTTTTAGCCGACGTCGCCGTTATCGTGAAGAACCGTTGCGCTACTCGCAACGGGAAGGAGATCACTGATTAGCTCACTGATTTCACGTCACCACCCCGCTGTCCAGAGGTACCTCGCTGTGCTACCCGTGGCCGAGGAGTTCCAGACGACGCCGACGTTTCTCCGTTCAGACCCGACTTCCGCTTGTTGGACGACATTACAAGGTTAGTTTCCCTAACGAGTAGTAAAACTCACACCGTAGCAAAAACTGAACCCTAAACTAAAACTGGACAACTACAATTAAATTTACTTTTTCACATCAGTAAAATGTTGTCACTATAGAAAATCGACCATCGGACAATTTTCTGTGCATATAGGGTAGTGGTCGATTTAGGCTGAACAAGAACACCAAATTGTGACTTTGACAAATAGGGTAGTCCCGATAACCTAGAAACGAACCTAAATAGGATTTGATGGAAATCGCGACCTGACATCGTCGCCGTGGCGATATTTCAGACGGACTTCTGCGGACGAGACGCTTGGACGAGACGCTTGGACGAGACGCTTCGAGAGGACGACACACTCGCCATTTCAGGCAAGTGTACCCACTTGCGTTTTTGACCGTGCTTTGGTCTTAGATTGCTAGAACTGTTAGACTGTGAGTCTTTAGATTCCGGACGTGAAATGATAGCGTCTGGGTCACCCTGACGACTTAGACTTGACGACGAAGTCTAAGTCCGACGAACAACAACTTGTGACACTTTAGGATTGTCTTGTGTGTGCGTGCGTGTGGACATCCTAGAATAACTCTCACGTACACTGGTCTTGTCTTGTCACTGTTATACACACTGGTCGTGTCTTGTCACTGTGTTACAAAAACCCTTCGGGCGTTTCAGATGCTCTCCTTGCGGGAGTGATCTCCGTGTTACAAAAAGCCTTCGGGCGTTTCAGATGCTCTCCTTGCGGGAGTGATCTCCATGTTACAAAAAGCCTTCGGGCGTTTCAGATGCTTCCCGAGCGGAAGTGATCTCCGTGTTACAAAAAGCCTTCGGGCGTTTCAGATGCTTCCCGAGCGGAAGTGATCTCCGTGATACAAAAAGCCTACGGGCGTTTCAGATGCTTCCCGAGCGGAAGTGATCTCCGTGATACAAAAAGCCTACGGGCGTTTCAGGTGCTTTCCTTGCGAAAGTGATCTCAGTGCTTCCTGTCCTGAGTTCTGGGGTTTGGGGTAGGGTTGAGCGTGCGCACGGGGAGAGGGTCTGATCCCCCTCAACCCGTAAGGCGTGAACCCTTCGTGTCGTGTCGTTTCGTGCCATGTCGTGTCGTGTCCTAATTGTCTTGTCTGTCTTCGTCTTGTCCTGACACCTTTAGGTTAGTCCCGTAGTCGGTAGCACACGCTACGGCTACTGCCTGCTACGCTTTACTTTCCTGCTACGTACTTCTTTTGCTACCTTGTTGTAACCTCAGCATGCTAATCAACCAGTAAAACGTTGTCTAATAGTTCAGTACACTTGCAGTTTGGTCTAACCCTTTTGTAGACCTGACCTGACGTACAGTTCCTTCTTTTGGTGCTGTACGTCAGGTGTTCAGCCAGAGATCGTGGACGAGGCAGACTCGCTGGAGTACGTGGAGCCGAGGACTTCGTCACCAGAGTACGTACCTAACGAGGACCAGACCTAGCGGTCATTTTTAGTCGTCACTTTCAGAGGTTGCTACTTTTCGGTTTGTCTTTAAACTTTTGTTGCCATGCTTAGGCTTCTTTTAGACTTTGTACCAGTTGGATATTATTTCTCCATATAAATGAATGCCATTTCCTTTCTGTACTTTTGTTGTTCCTAAACTTTATAAATGCAAGAACCTGAAACTTTTAAAATGGTACCCCCCTACAGACGTGTATTGGGTCCGAGCTTCTAAAGCTCTGGCCTAAGCGGGCCTCGTCACGTTTCGCTTCCGTCCATTTTGGGAAGCGTGGCGTGACAGTTGGGGTGTTGATTTCATGGGACCCTTCCCGACAAGTAACGACTACAAGTACATCCTAGTTGCAGTTGATTGCATCTCAAAGTGGGTGGAAGCCATAGCCACCCCAAACGAATGACGCAAGGGTAGTGGCCAAGTTCTTCAAGCATATGATTTTTCCCCGCTTTGGAGTCCCGAGAACGGTTATAAGCGACGGGGGAGTCACTTCATCGAAAAGAAGTTTGAGACAATGCTTAAGAAACACGGAGTGCCTCACAAGGTCGGTCTTGCATATCATCCACAAACGAGTGGCCAAGTTGAAATTTCCAATAGAGAGATCAAGAACATCCTAGAGAAGACGGTAAGCGCATCAAGGAAGGATTGGTCCCAAAAGTAGAGTGACGCTCTTTGGGCATACCGCACTGCTTTCAAGACCCCTATCAGAATAACCCCTTACTGGTTAGTATATGGGAAAGCATGCCACCTACCAGTGGAATTGGAACATAGAGCAAACTGGAAGATAAAGAAATTGAACTTTGATTACAAGAGCACCATCACGCGACAATTCTTGAGTGTTAACGAGCTTGACGAAATCCGGCGACATGCCTATGAGAACGCAAGGATGTACAAGGAAAAGACCAAGGTCTATCAAGAGAAGAATATCACTGTGAGGCGCTACAAAGTAGGTGACCAAGTACTCCTCTACAAATCAAGGCTATGACTCTTCCCAGTGAAGCTAAAATCAAGGTGGTCCGGCCCCTACAAGATAATAAGTATGTCACCGGGTGGTGCAATAGAACTCGAGGGGAAGAAAAATAAATTCAAGGTGAATGGCCAACGAATAAAGCCATACGTAGTGAGAGAACTGATTGGACAAGAGGAAACCTACTTTCTCGAGGAATTCACCACCATCGATTGAAAATCTTGAGGGAGTCGAGCTTACGACTTAAAACAAGCGCTTATCGGGAGGCAACGCGACTTTCTTTCCCATAGTTTTCGTTTTTTCTTTTTGTTTTTACTTTCTTATTCAAAAACAAAATAAATACGTTTTTAATTCAATAAAAATACAAAAACATAAAAATTTGATGAGTTCTTCCTTCTACAAGTCGAACAATGAGGAGAGCGTGCAGAAATGAAGAAGAAGAAACCAAGGGAAGAGCACCTTAGAGAAATACATGCTTGGAGAAAAAGTTATAGGTTACTCAGTCAAGTAGCTACCCTACTCGGCCGAGCTGCAAAGAATTGGAGAAAGAAGCCAAAAACACGTTCTGGAAATCAAATTCGACTTGACCGAGTAGCACCCTACTCGGTCGAGCTACAGTCAAAGCTAGAGAAAGCTGGAGGAACATGCAAAAAGTGGCTCTGGAAATTAATTGCGACTCGACTGAGTAGCACCATACTCGATCGAGCTACAGGCAGAGCCAAGGTCGAAAAAGAGCACTCTATTTTAATTCGACTCGACCGAGTAAATACCCTACTCAGTCGAGCTGCAGGGAGAGTCCCAAAAGTGCTAAAAGGACGCTCTGGAAAGCTTAATGGACTCAACCGAGTAGCTATCTTACTCGGCCGAGCTGTAGGGAGAGCAAAAGAGAGCTGAATATAACACACTGTTTCTATTCAGCTCGACCGAGCTGAGTAAGCAGCTCGGTCGAGTACTAGGGCACAATTTCTGAGCTTGATTTCAAATTTTTATATGCTTTTATTACTTGACCGAGCAGCTATCGCTGCTAGGCCTGAGCAGCAACTTAATCAGCTGGGGCCCACATCCAACCGAGCTCGACTCAGTCCATATTAATTCGAAATTTGACTCGGTTTAAACCCATTCCTAATCGAAATCATCCCCCGAAAGCCCGAGCTCCCCACTAGCCCTAACACTACTCGACCTGACCTTGCCGCCGCCGCTGCTCGCTCCACTCGAGCACCACCGATGCAACCCAACTCGGTCAGCCCTGCCACCCCCTTCCCTCCATCTCTCTCTTCCTCTCTCCTCATATCTCTCTCTCCACCTCTCTCTATCTCTCATTCCCCCCATTGCTCCGGCAATCGACCATAGCAGCATCGTCGGCGATGCCCAGCGCCGGAGATGCAAAACACCCCCTCCTTTTCCTCCATCTCATCGTCCTTACCCCCAATCTATCTCCCTCCCTTTCTTCCCTCCCAAATCCCCACCCCGCCCCTTGCTCCGACGACTCGTCGGAGATATGTGTGCGCCGCCCGAGCAGCCGCCTGAGCACACCATGTGCTCGGGCCGAGCAGCCCCCCTCTTCATTTCCCCCTTCATCATCACTCTCATCCCCCGCCTTCTTCCCCAATTCCAAATCCCCACCCCTAATTCTTCCTATTTTTGAACTCCAACCCCGATTAAATTTTGAACTTGCCTAATAATCTTTGCATACCTTATTGCAGGTACACTTGGAGCTTCTTCGAGGATCCGAGGATCTTGGCTTGGATCAACTTGGGGGATAGCTAGGATTCGATGCTTTGCACGTGTGCGTTCCACTTTTGCTTTCGCAGCTACGCTCGGTGTTGGTATACTCCTTCCACACTTTATTTTTATTACCATATCATCGTAGTTTTCCACTCTTGCTCGATGCCTCCTCGCCTAAGGCCGAGGAAGCCTCCGTCGACGAAGAGGAAGGCCATCACTAGTCCCTCCTCTTCCCGGCCAGCACGATGCCCACGGCGTTCACCTTCACCCACACCCGAGACGTACTTGGATGATTCGTCATCCTCGTTCGACTCGTCACGATCCACTACACATGTGCCTCTAGCCATAGAGGCCCCACACACCACCCACACTACCGCTCCTCCCATCCCCACCACCGCTCCTCAATCACGTCCAGTTCCTCCACCAGCCACCTTCAGGACGTACGGTATCATCTTCAAGGACGACGCTCACCGCCAGCGTTTCATAGCCATGTCCCACCACAGCATCGTCCCCACCCGCTTCGCTCACATCCCTACCCTCCAGCACATTGGACTCTTGCAGGGTGTCTACAGGCTTTACCAGGTCATTGGTTTTGACCGCCTCCTCGCCATCCACGCCCGCACCTACACACGCCTCACACTTGAGGCGTTGAGCTCTATTGTCGTCACCCCAACGGGTGATGGCATTAGCTTGCGGCTGCTTGACTACGACGTAGTGATCATGCACGTCATGATCTGCACCCACTTCCACTTTCTCGCCATCCCCGACCGCACCCTCGCCTTCTTCCCAGACTTCAAGCCCACCGCATTCGATACTGAGTAGTTTTGGCATTGCATCACTGGTCTGCGAGGATATCGCCCTAGTAGGGCAAAATCTTTGTGTATCATCCACCCATGTCCCTGCTACGCCCAGCGCCACCTTGCCACCACACTCTTTTCCAGGCAAGAGGTCGGGACACTCTCACTGCCTGAGCTTTTCCATCTTATGGGGATGACTCGACTCCTATGCTTCCACCCTGATGGTACCCTCCACCCCTTCCTACTCTCTAACACAGCACACTGGCAATGTCATCGCTTCTTTCAGACCACCCACGCTGCCACTGATATCTACTGCGGTAGATTTTCACCATTTTCACCAAGATGCTCAGCCTAGCGCTTCTTGTACGTCTAGTGATTCCCACCGGGCCTACACACCTGATGTTAGATGTGCTCAACCGCATGTCCATCATCAGGCCATACAGTGAGCGTCACTGGATTTAACTTCTAGGCGCCTACCGTGAGCAGCACCGCTACCTGCCCCACCCCGACCTCACCCATGTCACCCCAGTCATGCTTAACTGGCTCACTCATCACATTTTTCCTATTCCCCCCATCCACGTCCTTGAGCCACCTGGAGCACCAGTCGCTGACGACATCGACGACTGGGTGCTCAGTTCTGACGAGGATGAGCCTGACATTACTGCCCTCATGGCAGCCCAGCCTATATATCCACCCCCACCAGGGAGCACTTCTGCCCCACTTCTGCCTGTGCTCCCACCCCCCAACCGTAGAGACCCCGGGGACTGTCCACACCTTTACCCCGGAGGTCACTACCTCTGTCTCTGTCGTGCCCGGACCTGAGGGAACGGTTGACTCTGCTGCTCCTGATTTCACTTCTTCCACCCCTTCGAAGCCAGCCAGTTTTTTCGCTCCTGAGCCTACCGATTCACCTATTTCGGAGCTCGTCGCTGCCAGCACACTCCCAGCACATCTGGACCTCCTCACTTTTCGTCCTACCACTCTAGGGTCCATAGTCACTCTACCTGGCACCACTTCTACACCAGCATCAATAGTATTTTCTGAGAAATTCGTGGTGTCTGTCACCACTTCTATTGCCATGATGTCTCCCATTTCTGATGCTATTGTTGCTTCTGTCTCTGCACCGGATCTCAGATCCATTGCACTCACATCCTCTTCCACCGAGATCCGAGCTAGACCACCCTCCCCTGACTTTCAGTTCAGATCCCGGGTATCACATGCCCATGGGCACCCTATGAGGGTGGTCTCTAGCAGTTCACACCCACCCCTTAGCTCCTGCACCACGGACGCATGTCTTTCTGCGATGGAGACCGAGGTCATCACCCTGAGGCGTGCCTTTGACATACTCGTGGCCTCGCTCTCCTCTTTTCAACAGTCCGTGGAGCGGGGCCTCACCGCCCTTCTTGATATCCTTAGGCATCAGTGTGCACCCACTGTCATACTTGCACCAGCCCCTCCTCGCAGGCCAGACCATTTCCCTTTAGTCCCTCCTGCACCACTCACTATGCCCCATTCTCATGCTTCTGCAGGGCCTGTCACTTCTACTATTGAGTCAGTTGCACCGCAGCTGGAGACTTCTCTTATCGGCATACACATTCTCACACCAGTCGATAATCCAGTTGTTACACTATCTTCTGAGCATGTTATATCTTCTATTACCTCACCGGCCAACACACCTGTCGAGCCTTCAGCTTCTGTACCCGATGTTCCTATGTCTGGTCCCCAGCAGTCGGACCCATCATTATCCACTTAGGGTGATGCCACTGCTTGATTTTCACACTACTTTTGCTCCTGTCACCCCTAATTCATTTTTTTGCCCATCTGTCTCTTCGGAGCCATGTCCTTGCATAGCTTGGGGGATGACCATTTTTGCACGTCCTGTATATATTCCATCATTTTGCATTTTCATACATTCCACCTGCATCATGTCATCTGCATCATCTGCCTTCTTGTTCACATTTTTGCATATTAGGCATTAGGTCATGCATCTGCATTTCTTTTATTATTCGCATAGTTTCGCTTTTATTCTTTATTTTCATTTTACCACCCGCCCACCCAAGCCTCATTTTCCCTTCTTGCCAGCGTGTTCTCAGCAGTGAGGACACTGCTGTGTTTAGCTTGGGGGATGAGCGATATAGCTTTTATTTTCATTTTTTTTTCATTTTCTTCCATTTTACACCCTTTTATTTTTATTTTCCACCACTTTTTCACCGTTTCTTTTTTAGCATTATATTTCCCATATTTGGTATGCTTGCATGCTTGCTTTTATTTTATTTTCTCTGCCCTTCTTTTCCCCTTTTACTAGATGTATTCCAAATGATGAGATATCTTTTAGCTTTAGTAGCTATCACGATGCTATTACTTTTGCCATGCTACTTAGAGTATTTCAGCGTCTTACTTTTCATATGCTTGCATGTATATTCTGTTGACGATCTCTCTATATGAATGCATGAAATAAATTGAAACTGAATGTATGCAGTAGTATTTAGTATGCCTATGTTGGATATGCACCAAGATTCATGCATCTTTAGAATATTTGAAGCATCTACCTTGTTATCTTTTTCACTTCTTATTGCATGCCTGCTATTATTGTGTGCCTTACAGCATGACTTCATTATTCGTTGAAATGAATAAAAATATATGTGCTTGCTTATGAGTTTAGTTGGAGTATTATCTTATTGAATCATTATGCACACCTTATGAGTGAACCGAGTGATTATATCATTTCTTTCTCCACATATCTTACTATTCTCTACTTGTCACTTGGGTTCACCCCCTTGTAGCTACATATATCGCATCCTATTTTCAAAAATTCCAAAAGAAAAAGTTAGCTTCAAAAGCCCGAAAAAGCCAAAAAGGAGCCAAAAATATATGTATATCCCATTGCTCCTACAAAAAGAAAAAAGAGTTCGAAAGGAAAAAAAGAAAAATATTTCCTATATCTTACTACTTGAAGCTACACAAATACTTGGGAAAAAGCCACAAAAATTCCTTATTAATCCTTAGATGTGATGCCTCAATCTAAGCTTGGGAGGTGAATCCATTTGATTATACGAGTGAGTACGCCATTAGAGTGGAATTGTGCACATTTGGGGATATTTGATAATGATCAGACTTTGCGAAATATATTAGCTATGGAGATTTTTCATGATTTGAGGTGAATATATGAATGCCATGATCCTTATTCTATTCTCTGGTGCATGCTTGGTATGACTCTTATATGCTTCATTTATTTATATTGATTGAAAAGTGCATCGCCACATGTTTATACTAAACTCTATGAATTGCATGATGTGGATATGAATCGATTGCATGAATTTAGAGAATCTATTCCTTTGTTCTTAAATGCTTACTGATCACTCCATATTTTACACCTTTTTCTACATGTTTGCATGCCATTTTGATCGCCCATATCGCGTTTTTCACGATTATTCGACAATATTGCGATGCTTTTCACTATTTCTTGTTTTTGTCGTATTTTAGGAAATATGGAGCGATTTGGAGTGAATTTGAGATCAAGGGGTTTGCAAGCGCTTAGGAGTGTTATCCACGGCTCATTTGAGGGCTTATCAGCGATGGAGGATAAGTGGAAGAAGAAGGAAATCAATAGGAGCGACGAGGAGGCAAAAAGAAGGAGAAACATGCATTTCAGCACATCACTCGGCCAAGTATAACAGCCACTCGGCTGAACAAGAAGTCCCACTCGGCCGAACAGAACGGATACGCACACGGAGTTTTTCAGCGTATACTCGGCCGAACGAAGAAAGCCTACTCGGCCGAGTGTGAAATCTCACTCGCCCGAGTGGTACAGGAGAATTGTCCAGAGAAGAGGCCGAAGTTACTGTAATTCTCAGAGATCCTTTGGAGGCCTACTCGACCGAGTACGAATGCTCACTCGGCCGAATGATGAAAGCCACTCGGCCGAGCCATCCCCCGAAGACAGACCCTGAAACATCCGAAGTTACTGTATTTTTACAGGGTTTGTCACTCGGCCGAGTGACAAGGTCACTCGTCCGAGTGAACCGCTCCGCCTGCTGTTAGGGTTGCGATTTCTGGGCTGCGCAGGGGAATTTTGGTCACAATTTTTTGGGCGATTTTAGAGGGTATTTAAACCCAGTTTTTGCCCTAGTTTAGGGAGCTTTTGAACAATTAATTTTTAGACTTTCTTTTAGGAATTTGACGGCTACTCTTTGGTGAATTCTCAGCTGGAAATCATTGGCATCTACATTGGTTTGTCTATTCTTATTAAAAACTTGATTTTTATGCATTATTTCTCTTTTGCAATGAATTGTGCTGATATTATAACTGATTTTTCTGAGATTTGCATGATGTCTAGCGAGTAGTGCCGTCGTCCTAGGGCGTAGGGATGAACCCTATGGACCCTATTTCAAATTTGTGATGAATTTGTGGAATTGTTGCTAGAATTGATTAGTGTTAGGTTGTAATTGATTAATTACGGATATCTAGGAATTCATATCGATTGGGATTTGCAAGAGATTGGATCCCAATTGATAGGAAGTCCTAGATATTCGATTTAGATTGACAATTGGATTTCTCTAGATTTGGTTTGCAAGAGATTGGACCAAAGCTAGGATTTTTAATTGTGAATCTATACCAATATTCGTTTGCAAGAGATTGGACGGATAGGAACTATTATAACCTAGGTCGTAGCTCGAGTTTGCACGAGAGTGGGCTCGGGGTACGATTGAACAATGATGTCGTTCTTCACGCTAGCGGCTTAGGCTAGGGTTTGCACAAGAGTGGGCCCTATCCTAGGTTTGCTGTAGACCGGCAATAGCGTGAGAGCGTGAGCTTGGTTCTACATTAAGTTGCGACTAGTTCACCCATATTCAAGCTTAGCAACAATGAAGCTTATGAATCACAAGGATAAGAGAAGGTCCGTAGTGGGGATTCCCTATCCCTAGACATTTTATTAAATTGATATTTCTCTTGATATTTGAACGATTGTGACTGTTATACCCAGAAATATTCACGATTCTCTTGATAGCTAGGTGATTGGAAAGAGACACGGTCATTTGTTCCTCCCTGAGTTCGATACCCGCTCGCCGCTACACCGTGCGCTTGCGGTAAAACTACAAGTCGTTTTTCGGGTATACACTCGGACGTGATCACTTGCAAGTGATATGTTTAGCTAAGATATGAAATTCTTATTAGCATGTGATCCACTTTCGAAGCATTGTGATATGTCGTTATGGCCTGAGATCTGACCGAATACTCTAGCACTCCCCTCCATCTTCCATTCTTTTTCTATTTTTTATTTTTATCGCCCAATGAGCCTTGTATTTGTCTTTCTTGAGGACAGGTAAGAGGTAAGTTTGGGGGATTTTGATGTGTTCATATTTTACATGCTTTTATCGCATCATTTCATGTGATATTCGCCTCCAAACTACATATTTTCATATATCATCACGCTTCTAACGCCATGTTTGATATTTGTATAGCTTTATGGATTTTTAGGAGTTTTGGAGTGAATTGGAGCTATTTTGGGATATGGACACATCCGACACGTCCAAGATGTCATTGGCAAGGCTCCATGAGAGTTCACCCAGAAATAGAAGAAGATTGGAGGAGAGGAGGAGAAGAGAATGAGAGATGGCAAGATTCAACTCAGTTTCCCAGGTGACTCGACCGAGTAGCATCAGCTACTCGACTGAGCTGACATACAAAAATCGCACAGGAAACGACCTCAACCTACTCGACCAAGCAGACATCCGACTCGACACGAGTGGCACCAAATAGATGAAGATTTTGAGCTTCTCTCCAAGGCACCCTAGCTCGACCAAGCAGCAAAGCAACTCGACCGAGCAGCCAAGCAACTCGACCGAGTCGTCAAGAAACAGAGCAGCGGTTTGGAGGAAGTTGGAGGAAGTTTTGATCTATTGTAGCTCGATCGAGTAGTGGGCTACTCGACCGAGTAGCCTGTATCAGCCAGACGCAGTAGCAGAAGCAAGCGGAGCCTGAAGCTGACTCGACCGAGTAGGCTCCGCTCTCGGTCGAGTAGCGCGACGCAACCAGCCTAGTTGGTGAGCCCAAGTGCCCAGAGTTTTTGAGATTTTTTAGGATTTCTACCCTATGTATTTAAGCACATTTTTAGCTTTATTTTCTAGAAGGAACTTTAGATAAACTCTTAGTTTATTTTTACTTAGGTTTTGAGAGTTTGTGCCATCACTATTACTTGTGAAGCAAAGCATGGATTTTTATTATTATTTCGTGCAAGGAATCTTATTTTCTTAATTCTCTTTGGATTGTGATTGCTCCATGACGTGTTGGTAACACTTTTTTAAACTCTCTATTGATTTTGATGTTTTATATTGCCATGATGAATTACATTGCATCTATTGAATCTGTTGTCGTTATTTCTATGATGTGTGAGTAGTTCTATCTAGGTATAATGGATTAGCCCATGGATTTTAGGATTTAGATGCAAAGTTAGGATTTTTAGGTTGCGTTGGTATAAAAGTGATGTATTTTGGTTGATCTTGCAAAGTTTGTAGGAGAACTCATACTGAGATCGTGCTCACTGTCGGTGAAATCGATTGGTTTAAGGAGTATCCTATAGGCTTAATTAGGGAGTTAGTGGATTCAATTGGGACTTGTGACCATGCTATGCTCGTGTCTTGATGGGATCCACCGACGAACTATATTACTAATTGACGGCTACCGCCATTGCATCAGTGAGAGCCACCAAAATACATCAAAGCTCTAACCCACGAGAGTGGTGTGAGCTGAGATCATTCCGTCTACGAGAGTGAAGTGAATATTGTCAATTCTTAATGCACGTGTCGTGTGCGCCTGTCGCAAGAGCAGGGTTAATGTGATACGTTAGATTCATCGTGCTTAGAACCATGAATTCCACATCTTGGATGCAACAATCCCTATAAAGCCAATGCAACATAAGAGTCTTAACCAAGCATTGACATTCCACGATCCTAGTGGTGAGTCCTAAAGCCCTAGTCTTTATTAATTGTTCACAATCCTAAACAAACAATCTCTTGAAACCGACTGCTACTTAAATTCTGAGATCTAAAAATAGCCCAAGACAATAACATCTCTACCTTCACTGTGGGATTATATTATTACTTGACATCGTACGCTTGCGTAAAGTATAAGGAATTCACATTTGGGATACATCTAGCACTTGGCGTTTGTGCCATTGCTAGGTGGCTTCTAGGTGTTAATTTTGGGAGCATCAGCTACTAATGGTCAAGCACTTCTCCAAGATTGAGATCCTCATCTCGATACATGTTTGACATTTGCATTAAGTCTCAGTACTTTACCTAAGTTTCTAATGATTACAATATTTCTATTAACTTAGATAAATACTTACCAAACAGCTTACTGTTATTTCAAACAATATGTTTGTATAAATACACAGGGATGAATTTGCCTCGAGGGCATACCCATCTCTCAACACCCCCCCTAACCCCTCGTCGTGAAGCCCCCGCAGGGAAGAGGGCCATGCCTCCTGCAGTCGGCGTCTTCGTGCCCCCATGTAACCGTTCAGCCCCACAGGAACGGAGGCCTCTCCGCCCGCAGTCGGTGCCCCGCACCCACTATCAACGTGGGGCCATGCCGCCTGCAGTTGGTGCCCCCATGCCTGCTTGCCTGACACCGTGCAGCCGTGCAGTCGATGCCCCCTCGCCCGTCTGTCGCCGTGCAACCACACAGTCGGTGCCTCGCTGCCCGCAGTCGGTAACCGCCCGCCTGTCGCTACAAAATCCTAGCTGGCAAGGGGCATGCGTCGCAGCCCTGTAGGCTGCGACCCTTCCCATTCGCCCCTTGCGGTGGAGCCCGACCCAGACGGCCGAGTCAACACCCCCATGCGCACATTTCTGCCGGGGGCTCCGCAGCCCTGACAGCCGTACCTCCACCCTAGCCGAGTGTTTTCGCGGCCCTGAAGTCCGTCGTGCTAACCACACGTAAACCAATGCAAACCATAATTAGGGTTTTTGGGATAAAATTTTAACGACGGGCTACTACATTAGATACGAAAATTTATAGGGGCATATTATAAATTCTTGATCCCATTTCAACTTAATTTTGGTCCGTATACACTTTTTAATGCCTGTAGCATAATTTATTTTTTTAATCTGCAATTAAATCTTGCTAATGCCTGTTGCATAACTACTTGCCTGTGATGAATAATATATGCATGCTGCATATTTGATGTTTTGTGACGCATGTTTGGTACTTTGTTGTGGTTTTGGATAGGATATTTGTCACCATTTCTTTTTTCCTCGCATTATTTTCCTTTTAAGAGAAATTGTAGTGAGGATTAAATTGTAAATTTCCAAGACCGGCGCATGTCACATGGAGAAGAAGACATACTTCCAGACGATAGAGGCCCTACATGGGTTCCCAAGTTGTACTTTTCCTGTTTTTTATGGGAGTGTATATGGACTTTGTTTTGTAATTTGTAAATGGTGATTCGCCGATCCACACAACAAATATATATGTCTGGACTGGATAATTATTTATTTTTCAAATATTTAATTGTTGCTTATTTAACATGCTTAGATAAAATAGCGAGCGTCGACTTCGATGTTTTGGATGCCACATACAGGAATTACCTTAGCTGGAAACTGGATATTAAATTCCATCTACACTCACAGGGCTTGAGTCAAGCCATTGCTGCTGGAGACAAAGTTTCTGATATAGATAAGGCGAAAGCCATTATCTACATTAGACGACATACTGATCAGACCTTGGAGGCCAAATATCTCTCAGTGGAAGACTCATACGAGTTATGGTCTGTACTCGAGGATCGATACAAACATCAGAAAGATGGTATCCTTCCTCGAGAGAGCTACGAATGGGAAAACCTCCGACTACATGACTCTAAGTCCATTGTCGAGTTCAACTTGGCATTATTCAGCATCACCTCATGCCTGAAGTTGTGTGGTAAAAAGTTGCAGAGGAATGCATGTTGGAGAAAAATTACACATCCTTTCATGAGAAGGATGTTATCCTCATGCAACAGTATCGTAAATGAAAATTCACGAAATACTCAAAACTTCTCTCATGTCTTCTGATGGCAGAACAGAACAGATATCTTTTACTGGCCGCCCATGACTTGCGCCTTGCTGGCACTACACCTGCGCCTGAATCACACAATGTCTCTTCCCAGAAGAAGAAGAACAAATTCAAAAGCAACCCCCGAAGGGAAAAGCAATGAAGAAGCAGGCCAGAGTTCCCCCATAACAGAACAATAATGAGGGGGAAAAGAAAGTTGAGTGGAGGTAGAAGAACATCGGCCAGACATCTGCTCCCAGGAAAGACTGGGAAGACAAATGCCACAGATGTGGCATGACTGGACACTGGTCCAAAAAAATTGTCGTACTCCATACCACGTCCAGGATTTGTACTAAGCTAGTCAGAAAACCTAATGCTGAAACAAACCTGGTGGAAGAAGAAGACATGGCTCTAACTCGATTCACCGTCGAGGATTTCTCGAACGATGACCTCCTAGACTGATGCTTCATTTTATCTCGTTCTGCAATTTATATGTAGTTGAAAACAGTTTCCTTCATATATGTTTGCTTTTTTATTAGCATGTTGCTTTATTTCCAGACTATGAATGAAATTAGGTTATTGTGCCTTATATTGCTACACATTTTTTCTCTTTCTTGCTATAGATGGATAATAAATGGTGGATAGTGCTTCTACACACACAATCCTTCGCGACATTATTTTTTTTCAAAGCATCAATAACTACAATGTCACCGTAAATACTATTCAGGACCATCAAGTATAATAGAAGGATCAGGGGAAGCAAATATTTTGCTACCCAATAATACAAAAATCTCAATAGAAGATGCATTATTCTCTCCAATCTCGAATAGAAACTTACTAAGTTTCAGAGACATCCATCTAAACGGATACCACCTAGAAACGGTGGACAAACATAATAATGAATACTTGTATGTAACGACTCTAAAAACGCTGCTAAAACCATCGTTGAGCGTTTCGAGAGACTCCCGTCAGGTCTCTATCATACAACAATTCGAGCAATGGAAGCGAATATAACTGAGCACCAGAAGTGCAAAAATCAACCAGAATTCTCACTCTGGAATAACAGACTCGGACACCCCAGATCGGCAATGATGCACAGTATCATATCCCAGTACCGTGGGCATAATTTGAAGAACCTGAAGTCACTTCAAAAGGGTGATTTTCCGTGTCCTCCTTGTTACAAAGGAAAACTGATTACGAGGCCAACTCCACTTAAAGTGGACTCAAAGTCTCCTAGCTTCTTGGAAAGAATACATGGAGACATTTGTGGGCCTATTCATCCCTCAAGTGGGCTATTTCTATACTTTATGGTACTAATAGACACATCTTCTAAATGGTCATATGTGTGCCTATTGTCCACCTGCAACGTAACCTTTGTAAAGCTACTTGTACAAATTATTAAGTTGCGGGCACATTTTCCAGACAACCAGATTAAGAAAATATGTCTGGATAATACTGGGGAATTTACATCACATGTATTTTAAAACTACTACCAAGCAACGGGCATTGAAGTTGAACATCCCTTAGCTCATGTTTACACCCAGAACGGGTTAACTGAATCTCTTATAAAGAGACTACAATGGATCTCTCGTCCATTGCTAATGCAGTCTCATTTGCCTGTGACTGCATGGGGACATGTAATCTTGCATGCTGAATCACTAATAAGGATAAGACCATCTGGGAGTCAAACTTATTCTTCGATGCACTCGCATATGGAACTCCACCAAATATCTCTCACTTGAGGACGTTTGGATGCACAGTCTACATCCCCATAGCACCACCACAGAGGACAAAGATGGGTCATCAACGTCGTCTAGGTATTTATGTAGGGTTCAACTCGCCATTGATCATTAGATACCCGGAACCCCTAAAGGGGGATGCTTTTAAGGCACGTCTTGAAGACTGTGAGTTTGACAAAAATACTTTTCCCAAACTAGGCTCAGAGACCATTTCATGGGATACCAAGACTATGTCCCATTTTGATCCGCGTACAAACCAATGTGAGGATGAGATCCTGAAAATCCTCCAAATACAAAACATAGTTCACATACTACCGGACAAATTTACTGACAACCAGAAAATTGTCACACATGTCCCTGCTGCAAACACGCCAGCTAGGATTGACATACCTAAAGATAGATGCAATCCAGCTGCAGCAAAAGCAGTCATACCTCAACAAAAGAGAGGACGACCCCCAGGCTCTAAGGATAAGTTTCCTCGTAAGAGAAAAACCCCTGGAGAAAATACAACGATAACACCACAGGATGCTGAGCTCAGCCTAAATACCTCTCCCCTCCTCAATTTCCCAAAAGAGGAAAATATAGGAGAAATGTCATTAAATTATGTACGTACTGGAGAGGTACTGAACAGAAAAAGCACCGTCATCGATGACGACTTTGTGTTCGATATTGCTAATCACATCACTGAATACGACGATGATATCGATCCACACTCTTTAGAAGAATGTAAACACAGAGAGGATTGGTCAAAATGGAACGATGCAATAGGAGTAGAGCTGGACTCACTCTTGAAACGCAAAGTATTTGGACCGGTAGTTCCAACACCAAAAGGTGTAAAACCTGGGGGCTATAAATTGGTATTCGTAAGAAAGAAAAATGAAAATAATCAGATCGTACGCTACAAAGCACGCCTTGTAGCACAGGGTTTTTCCCAACGACCGGGAATAGCTTATGAAGAAACATATTCCCCGGTCATGGATGAGATCACTTTCTGATTTATAATAAGCGTAACAGCTTTGGAAGGCCTAGATATACAGCTCATGGACGTTATGACTGCATACCTATACGGTAATATAGATAAAGATATCTATATGAAACTTCCGGATGGTTATAAATTACCAATAAAAATGACAAATAGACCTCGGTATGTCTATTCTATCAAACTCCAAAGATCAATGTATGGTCTAAAACAATCGAGGAAAATGTGGTATAACAGACTCAGTGAATTCCTTGTACAAAAAGGATTCACCAATAATGAAGTCTGCCCTTGCATCTACATAAGAGCAAAGAGAACAGTATTAGTAATTATTGTCATCTATGTAGACGATTTAAATCTTATAGGATCTCCCAAAGAGATATTTGAGATATCCAAAAGCCTTACAAAGACTTTTGAGATGAAAGACCTAGGCAAAACCAAATACTGCCTTGGCTTACAAGTAGAACACCTCAGCAGAGGAATCCTACTACATCAATCCACTTACACACAGAAATTCCTGAAAAATTTCCAAATGGACAAATGTCACCCACTGAGTACACCAATGGTCGTCATATTATTGGATGTTAATAAAGATCCATTTCGTCTGCTGGAAGATGGGGAGGAAACACTTGGTCCTGAAGTACCATACCTAAGTGCCATTGGTGCACTCCTCTATCTGGAAAAATGCATCCCGATAAAGCGTTCGTAGTAAACCTACTAGCCAGATACAGTTCAGTGCCCACAAAGCGCCAATGGAACGGAGTGAAGCACCTTCTGCGCTACCTCCAAGGGTCAATCGATCTAGGATTATATTACCGGAAAGGTGCATCCTCCAACTTAATTGGTTATGCAGATGCATGATACAGATCAGATCCCCACACCGAAAAGTCCCAGACTGGTTTTGTATTCACCTACGATGGGACGGCCATTTCATGGAGATCTGTGAAGCAGACCATGACAGCAACCTCATCCAACCACGCTAGCAGAGAATGCTTTTGGCTACGTTCAGTCATTCACCACATCCTAGTGAAGACCGGCCTGAAGACGGGAGACCTTGAACCAACCACCATGTTCGAAGACAATGCAGCCTGTATAGCTCAACTACAAGGTGGCTACATCAAGGGTGGCAGGACAAAGCACATCTCCCCCAAGCTTTTCTTGACGCACGAACTACAAGAAGACAAACAGATCGAGATTCAGCAAATCCAGGCTTGAACAACTTGGCAGATCTGTTTACTAAAGCACTACCTCGATGTACTTTTATAAATCTTGTAAAAGGGATTGGGATGAGATAGTTGAGAGACTTACAAGCCTGAAGCTTGTACACAACAGGGGGTTAATGTTGTGTTGTACTCTTTTTTCTTAGCTATTGGTTTTTCCACTGGGTTTTTCACAGCCAAAGGTTTTAACGAGGCAACCACATTAACTCTGGATCCAGAAGTATCCACCCTTAGTGATATCCACCGATCGAGGGAAGTTAAGAAGACTTGTACTCTTTTTCCTTACTACTAGTTTTTTCTACTGGGTTTTCCATAACCAAAGGTTTTAACGTGGCAAGACCTGCTAACTGAGGATCCAGAAGTATCCATATCATCATGATCAGATAAGCTATATGAATCCTGAAGCATTCATATACCAAGCTTACAATGATGGATGGATAAGGGAAGCGTTAGGAATGGGCTTTTGTAGGCCCATGTGGAGCCCACTTAGGATTAGGATATCCACCCATTATGTAATATTTTCCTATAAATATATGGATATGGGTTCCGTAGCTGCCACCTTCATAACATTCTCTCTATTTTTAATTTTTAATTTTCTTTTTGGTTTTTTATTTGTAACGCCCCACTCCCCAGGATACCCAGAAAGTACGAATCCGTCCCAGGTGATCCAGAGTAGCGATTGTTACGAAAGGAAATACAAAAAAATCAAAGCAGGTCCACTGCGCACTGCTGGGATAGTACCTGTAAAGTTCCCAAAGCACAATCAAGTAACCGATAACATAAACACAGAAAGAATCATATAGGGAAACTATACAAGACCTAAACCCAAAGAAAGGTCTTATATCTTATACATCATCCATCTGTACATACATCCATCATTATCATCTCGTCACTACCAAAACAAAACCCCAAAAGTACAAACACCATCTCCTCTCCCCTCGTCATCCCAACCTAACTCATCCATAGAACTCCACAGCTCCACCTCATAACTGCCAACCAACTCCAACACTTGAACCTGAAAAGTCAACGGTGGGACACGTCAACGCGTGACCCAGTAGGAATTCCATATCTCAACTAGTCCTTATATGAAGTGTGGAAAGGGTGCACGTGAGCAGGCAGTGTATGTCATGGCATAAACAGCTACTGTAGTAAAGGAAGTAACAACTATATTTATGAACATGTGAAAGCGTTCACGTGCAACAGGTAAGGTGTACAACAATGGTATACAACATAAAAGAACCATAGTAAAGAAACACAAGTAAACAACGCAAACATTTACCATTGCTACAAGAATAATAAGGATTAACAATTAATTCATTGGTTAGCATTTGGAACCCGGGTAAATCGTAGAACGCTAAGGAGTCGGACTTCACCCAGGGTGGGTGAAAAGTGGTACCGCAACCAGTGACACGAGCACTGGAGGAGCCTCTCGTAACTCCGTACCCGACTGGCAAGGTAGGAGTGAGACTCATCTCGGTTTTTCTATCGGACAAACGGAGAAAACCATTATTTACCGACATGGTGCGACACGAGCACACCAGCGGCCTCTCCAACCCTCTCAACTCCCCCTTCCGGGAGTGACACATCGGGTGAGAATTCATATCATCTGTCTGCTCCTTAACTCCTATAATTTACCCGTGTTTCCCCCAAACCCCGTGTCACCCTCCTTTAAGAGGACTTAGTCATTTTCATGAAACATAACACTTTCCATTTCTTTTTCTTTCCACATTTCACCACACATTTGGGACATGCATCGCCTTGTGCATTCCCTTTCTCATTTCTCATAATATACATGAAACATATAACCAAATTCACATCATAATTTTGCATGTGCCAAGAACATAAACCACATATCACCATGTAACAGAAATGATTAAGAACATTAATGGCAAGTTTAATCTCAAAAAAGAGCTTAAAACAACATTCAAATCTTTCAGCTTGCTGGAAAGAAAGAACAGTCAGATTAATAAGCACATTATTCCATAATTTTGTATCAAACATACACATACAATATAAATAAAAGTTGTAAATATAGTTGTGCTGGATTCACCTATAAATTTTCATGCAGAAATATGAACTGGGTGATTTATGTTGAATTGTTTGGTAAGACTTGACGAATCTGTTTTTCAGACAGATTCTAAGAGCGGTAAAGATTGCTAGTTTAAGATATGTTGCAATTAGAATCTCAAAAATATGCACTCAGGAAAAATTATAGAAAAAGTTGTTATCTTTCCAACGAGACAAAGTTCATCAATTTCTATGGAGTGTGCAAGGACTGATCTACGTTTTGCCAAACTGTGTCCAGACTGGATGAAATTCCGACATGCTGTAATGATTGAATTTTTACTTCTTATTATTGTACTGAACATATGGCATATTATATATGATTTTGGGGCAAAATTTCAAGGGATACACGAATATAATTTTTTCAGAATTTAATTCTTAATAAAACTCATGATTACTCACCACGCACAACCATACAAAACTGAGATTTGCTCAACGCACAAAACCATACAAAACTCAGAATTGCTCAACGCACAAAACCATACAAAACTCAGAATTGCTCAACGCACAAAACAATACAAAACTCAGAATTTAACTTAAGAAAATGTAAAACCACAACAACGACGACGACGACGACGACAACAACAACAATAATCATGAAACTAAGCATGCAACTCTAATACTAGTTGGAGATGGAATCCTACCTTAGGGGTGATGAGAGACAAGGGGGTAGCCCAAATCCCTATGGCTCCTCCTTCTTCAAACCCTTCTCTTCTCTTCTTCTATAAATCCTTCTTCTCCTTCACAAGCTCCTAGAATGAGCAACAGAACCCAAACGATGACAGGGATGCTACGGGTGTGTGCAGAGTGAGGGTGTCATAGCCTTACGGGTGCTCAGCCTCCCTAATGTCTAAGAGTGAGCAAGGGGAAGGGATGAATTCGGCCTGATCTTTGGGGAGTGAGTGAGTGAATGAAACCTTCTCTCTAATTCCTAGAGTAGTCACCTCATCTTCCTAAAATCCTATAAACATGCCACCAAGCCTTGGGTTAGGTAAGGATCAAGGAGCTATAGACACATCAAAGGTGGAGGTGTCCCTTAGGAAAAATTAGGATTTTGTTTTTTTAGAAAAATAACTATAGCCACTTGATGCACATACAATACTTAATACTTAACAAGGCATTAGTATTCCACTCATATATTTATTTAATAAAATCAAATATCATACAAAAGTATTTAAAAATAATATTTAGCTTGACAAAATTAAATAAAATACATAAGGATTTCCCAAAAATTTATACGCACATATATACGCTCAAAAATACGTATAAATACACGTATATGAATTTTGGGGTCATTACATCCTACCCACCTTAAATTAAAGTCCGTCATCGGACTTTCCAACTCAGGACATAGCTAAGGGTCATTATAGATATACATGGTCAATCTACCCCTAACTTATATATACAACACATTTTTATATCAACACTTGTACCATTTCACAATACACACATTCATAGTACTGTACACACATACACATGTACCTCATTATATAGATGAGGACATACAACCATGTATGTCTCCAAGCATATATCCAAGCACACATATACATGTCATCACATAAAGTCTCATACAATAATATCAATACACACAGATACTCACCTAATGATATATCTATCCAAACACCGGTGTAAGCCTATCCACTTACAACCAGACATGCAACCATATACATCTTCCAGATATATATATATCAAACACACAATACTAATACACACAGGGCATGCCCACTCATACCTGAGTGGAACACAAAGATCCGCACATGGTTCTACACAATCAGCATGTACATTTACATCACATATTACAAATACAGACGGCATGCCATATCTATACATCGCCTAAAGCTCAATCAACTATATAGGTCCATGATACACACTCCTCATAGGTTACCATATATTAACATATATACGCATGCACCACTATGCTCAGACATGCAATCATGTATGTCTCCTAGCATCCATCCATTATTCACAAATGTATCATCGCACAAGGTCTACCATATCAATATCAATGCACATAGAAAAGGGCATGTTCTTTTGCAAGATAGTCGGGGCAAATTCTGCCCATTGACACTATTCACCAACTGTTTCTCGGATTCCTTCTCAACTTTCTTGCTGTGTGTTCGTTTCGCCAATTTGTGAAATGGGAAAGTCGTCCGACGTGGACGTGGCAGGCGAGATTCCGAGAGGGGGTTTGTTTCCACCGGGAAACCCGACGATTACACGAGATTCTGGCCTTTTGTGGGGCCCTCGTGTGTGAAATCACCTCAGCTGCTGCCCCGAGTCGGCCTCTTCCTCCTCCTCCCCTTCTCCACTAACGTTGGGAGGAACTTGGAGCTCACCGGTGCGCAAGAGATTGAGGAGGAACGAGAAGAACTTTGGGTTGCGGGCAGCATCGAGTTCCTGTCGGTGGTCAGTGAGAGAGGCTCCAGTCGACGACGACGAGAGCCCCCAGCATCGAGTTCATGCCGGCTTTTGCAAGGGTCGTCGATGTCGTCTTGAAGATCTTTCCTCTGATGTTGAATCAGATTCGATCTGTAATTCCTCTGCACCCCATATGTTTGATGAAGTGAATTGATGGTGAGACTTGCTAATTTTTGAGATCCAAGACTAGAAACGGAGGAAAGACTTGCTGATTTTTGAGATCCAAGAACAGAGAGTTTTTTATTGAATATTTGGGAATTGGGTCTCTATGGTTTAAATGGGTTTGGCGAGACAAAAAATATTTCTTTCACCCTATAACACACAAGATGCAGCTTATAATATATGCAGCTTATAATTTCCATTAGTTTTTTTGGACCGATAACACAATTTCTTTCACCCAAAAAAATTTCTTTCATCCAATATCACAATTAGTTTTTTTTGGACATGCAAATGTCAAAAAACAACTCAGAATGAAAAAAATTTATTTAGGGGGTAACCTTACATATGTTTACCACACTCAATAATCCAACTTTCCACCTCCAACTTTCTTCAACCAAAAGAACACACTACACGAAGTGGAACCCACCTCAACTTTCCAACTCCACAATCCAACCCCACTTTCCAACAAAAGAATACACTACACCAAATTTCTCTCTCATCAGATTCCACACTTCTCAACTTTCCCAATTAATACTTTCCTACAAAAGAACAGGCCCTAACCATACAAAACTATATTCATCCATATACAGGTGTAAGCATACCGGCTTACAGCCATGCATGTATCATATACTCATCATATATATCAATACATAATACTAATACTCTTAAGACATATCCACACATACATGGGTGGAACTCAAGGGTCTACACATGCATTTGAACACTATACATGTGCATATATCAATACAGTATATAGTCACTACACGGTACTTCTATACACTACATGCACCTCAATCAAGTATATAACTCAATTCAACACATTACTCATAAGTCAACCATGTATTAACACATATACTTCAAATACAATCACATAGCCATATAATCATTCGTATATATACCATAGTCATATGCACATAAGTATATCATCTCAATATTCTCGATAAGCCATATTCAACACTTATAGAGCTACAGACCTAAAGGTACACATACATACACACATAGATATATACACACATTCTTATTGAATCAACACTCTAGTGTCTACCCTCAGGGCTCTATACCTCAAAATTCTGATATCAGGGCTCTATCTTAAAGCAGAACTCCTACCCACCTTAAGACTGAACTACCTCTGGAACACTACACGCACTACCCTTACACAGCCACAGTGCGGAGACCTGCATGGGCCACCACCTGTAACGCCCTGCTCCCCAGAATGCCCGGGAAGTACAAATCCGTCCCAGGTGATTAAGAATAGTGATCGTTACGAAAGGAAATACAAAAAACTCAAAGCAGGTCCACTGCGCACTGCTGGGATAGTACCTGTAATGTTCCCAAAGCACAACAAAGTAACCAATAACATAAACTCAGAAAGAATCACAGAGGGAAACTGTACAATTACTAAACCCAAAGAAAGGTCTTATATCTTATACATCATCCATCTGTACATACATCCATCATTATCATCTAGTCACTACCCAACCAAAACTCCAAAAGTACAAACACCGTCTCCTCTCCCCTCGCCATCCCAACCTAACTCATTGGTGGGCTCCGAAAAGGTGCTCTCTCTCAAGTGCAAGAGTCCGTACAAGTAGTAAAATCTGGGAGTCCAGATGACGAATGCACGGGAAGAAATCTGTTGCAACCACAGCTCAGATCAAATAGAAAGCCAACGAAGAGAAATAAACACTTTTAATGGTGGTGATGGTGGTGTGAATGGGGATACGTGAATGATACGAACAAGGAAAATACGTGAGAATAAATATCTATAAAAAGTATGCACATGGTATGGGTTCGTTAGGATCGATGATTCGTATTAATTTGGTTGATAGGTATAACGCAATGAATTCTCCTTTTGGGAGCAACTTGACGTGTGCCCCCGGTTTGCTAGCCGCAAATGGCCGGGGGGACCCGCGTGGGGGTTTAGATATTTGTAACCGCAAGCGCACGGTGTTGTAGTGTGGCTTGGGGGTCGAACACAGGGAGGCTAGGATGTGCTTGTGTCAAGGAGGACCAAAATCACCCCGTGGGCGAGCTAGCCCGAATCGGTTGATGGGTTGTCACGGAAAGGAATGCAAGGTATGAACAATAAGAAAATAAACCCGGGACTTTGGTTTCCACTCCAACGAGCGACTCTCGCCAATACGGCCTACGGGTAGGATGGCGATCGGAATTAGGGTCTAATGGTGAGACGTTGCCTCTGAAAGTGGTACCGGCATCCCATGGGCCCGATATTCCGGTCGGTGCCCAGGATGATACACCGGACTTCCCGGATTCGATCAGTGGGCACTCCCGTGTCCATTAACACTGATCGATTCTGGGAGCACTAAGCTCGCAACGATAACTCCCAACGTCTCATCCTGTCGCTCCCGCACGCTAGGATTCGGTGTCTACGCTAAGGGCGTGAGCTATGGCTAGGGAGTCAACCGCCAAGTTTATTCCCCCTTGGCCCAACGGTCAAAGGCGGTCTTTTTCCCGTCGATGACAATAAAACACCCCGCGTAACCGTTAGATTCCTAATCCCTATCGATTTCCTAACCCTATGGATGCATCGGGAAGAGCCCCCGAAGGGGTTTCCGCCAAAATCCCAGATTTGGGAACTACTCACAAATATTCATTAAAAAGCGATCTAAACGAAAATGAACCGTTGGAATCATAATCAGACGATTGGAATGCGAAGGTAGTAGAGCAATTAAGATAATAATAAAGTTTAAGAAAGATCCGAAAACTTACAATAGAAAAGTAATTACAGCCGTCACAATAGGAGAAAACAGTAAAAACTAACAGCTCCCCCGTTTCTGGAACCCTAGGGGTCCTATTTATAGGATCTCGTATCACCCGATCGGTTGACAAGTCAACCGATCGGGTGATCCGTTACAAATAATAAACAGAAAACGGCAGACTTTCACCCGGTCATATGAACCGGTCGGTTGAGTTCTTGGAGTGACCGGTTGGATCTTGGCGCCATTGGGTGAAGGGATCGGTTGGGTGCCCGTGTCTCGATTCCTCAGCATCAGCTACAGATGAACCGATCGGGTGAGAGTCACCCGATCGGTTGGAATTTGGCTTGAGAAGACAGAGAGTTGGCCCCCGTTGAACCGGCCTGTGAACCAATCGGGTGACTTCCACTTGAGCTCCGGCTGAGACCGGGTGGTGCACGCGTGCATCACCCGATCGGTTGGAGATGACCAACCGACCGGGTGAGGGGCTGAAAGATGTAATCTTCGTCGTTTGACCCCCTGGATCACGCGTGACTCCTCCCGTTGCTCTGGGGACTTGAGATATCGTCGTTAAACGTCCCCTACGCGGGCAATCTCCTGCAAACATGGAGAAACAAAGAAAAGTGAAAGAAAACGAGAAAATACGAGAAAACGAATAAAAGACGGCGGAAAATACGGAAAAACACGAGAGAAAACGTGCGTGAATATATGAAATATAAACGCACGTCAAAATCCCCCAAGCTGAACTCTTCCTCGTCCTCGAGGAAGACGAGTGAGAGTAGGAGCTCGGAGGGGAAAAATAGAGAGAAAGAGTGAAAAAGAAAACTCTATATCCTAGATCGTCCGTCAGAGCCAACAAAATCAAAAACGACACACCAAGCAAGCAAACGTCAAATCACATCACTAAACCTAGGAAAACGAGTCCAAATAAGTGTCGTGGGCCCACGCGGTGAAGCGCAAGTGAGTGTGGTCGTGCGCTAGCAGTCGGTGTCGCTATCTATGATGTGCAATAAAGCTCGATATACACAGACCCAGGAAACGACCCAAATACCGATTCAAATTTGAAATTGCAGTGAATATTAGTTCAAGCATGCATGAGAAGAGTATAAGAATAGAAGCGTATCATGTATCGGGGATTCCACAACTAGGGTTAAGGAAATCACGCCACTATAGCCTAGATACTAGCTAAAAAGTTCCTAAGCCAAGTGTTTTCGAAAACGATGGGGGTTGAGATGATGTGGAGTAGAACACTCGGTGCAAATTCTCGCCTTCCCTTTATTCTCGGTAGATAGGAAAAATATTCACACTTGAAATTTTTTTGGGTTTTGGGTATTTGTATTTTTTTTGGCTTTTTGGCTATACAAAATTTTTCTTTTCTTTTCTTTTTGGGTTTTTCTTTTCTTTTCTCTTTTTTTGGATTTTTGGGTTTTTGGCTATACACATGTGTACTCTCCCAAGTGGGAGAACGGTACACGACGAGTGGATTTGCACCAAGTAAAACAAAAAAGAAGTCGAAATCTAAACACTTGGGCAAAGGAAACTATTCTCGATAAATAGAGCATAGGCTAAATGGGTTGTCCTAGTCCTTAATTGTGGAATCCCGACACATGCGAAATGAAGTACCCGATATATATATAGCATGCAGATACCGCATATTCAAATCGAAGCATGATAATCTAGGGGTCATTCCTGGACAGGTATATAAAGTAAAATCACAAAGTCGAAGCACACCAAATAGCTAGGCACGATGCACGACTCACAAAAAGCTAAGTGGACCCACGATGCGTGAAATGCAAGAGGACTCGAAATCCTAGGGTCAGTGAGTGTGATTATCGATGCCATGCTAGGTGTGTGTGATTTTGTGGCGATTCATCATAGGGTTCATCTCTAGGAGAAAGAGATAAAAAGAAGAGAAGAGAAAAAAGAAAAAAATAAAAAACACGATGAAAACGACACAAAAACGAAAAAGAAGGACTCAAATGACGCACACAGTGCGACTCCCCCAAGCTGAAGCTTGCATTGCCCTCAATGCAATATGAGTGAGTACGGGAGGGCAATGAAGATGGGGGGGAATACGCACCGACACAAAAAGAAATGAAAACGAGGAAAACACATAGATGAAACTGAAAATAAAGAAAGATCAAAATCAAAATCAAACGACACGAAAATAGAAATAAAACCACACGACACGACGCTCAAAAGGGGAAAAACAAGCACACACACACACAAAAATGAGAAAAAACAAGACACGACAACACACCAAAATAGACGTCCCCCAAGCTAGACATGACAGTGCTAGCGAATAAAATGCGAACGTGAAATGCAGAAATATGCAAGGGGGAGTCAATCGGATTCGCTGGTACTGGAATGGTAGGGGGAGGGGGAGGAGGGTGGGGAATAGTGAATGAAAGAATCCTCAGAGGAAGAGGAGGGTGTGCCTATGGGGGAAGGAGGGGCGACAGGCTGGAGCACGGGAGGATCGATGTGCACCGGGGGGCTGTGGTGGAGAAAGATCGTACCAGGTGGGCCGACAGTTGGGTGCCAATCGGGAGGATCCAAGGGTGGTAGACGCACTAATGGAGAATACCAAGGATCGGGGTAAAACTCCCAAGGCAGATGAGATGGGGGGTAGGGTAGCCGCAAAGGGGCTAAAGGTGGCAGGATCGCGAAAGGTGTGCAGGCGGGGCCATAGAGGTAGACAGCACGGTCTTCACCGAAGGGAGTGAGCATATTGATATCGATCAAGTAATTGCGATCAATACGGCTACGTCCAGGTAAAATAGGGAGGTCGGGTGGCACTCTCAAAACACAGCTGACAATAAGAGTGATCATCCCACCACAACAGATGGATCCAGAATTGGCGCGGCTAACAGCAAAAATTTCGTGGACGATCCAATGAGCGGCGTTTATGGGCATAGGGATGTGCCCAAGGATCCTGTCATCGTACATGGCATAGAGAAAGAAGATCACATCCCTAGATACAGTGGACACATCCACGCAGGCGAAAACAGTGTTGGCGAGGATGCAATGGGCGAGGCGGTAACACGGGTGAATAATGTAGGAGGCAAGAGCCTCGGGTGGAAAGGTGGTGTACCGGGTAAATCGTTGCCAAACACCATCAGCCCGGAATTGAGAGTAGATGTCAGTTCGATCGTGGGTGGTATGTTCAGTATTAAGATCGGGGTGACAGAGATTGAGGATTTTGTTCAACTCGATGAAACCCAGAGAAAAATCGCAGTTGAAAGCGCGGAAGGAGAAACCCCCATCAAACACCTTGAGGGAACTGAGGAATTCAAGCGTGAGATTTCTGTGTGTGTGTGAGCATGGATGTAAGAGAGGGTATGGCACCCGATACAGTTGAAAATTCTGGCGACGCCGTTCGAAAGCCCTAGAGCTTCGAGTGTGGGGCGATCGGCGAAGAGTGTAGGTCTCATCGGGCGATGAAGTAGTGCTCGCAAATGGTCAGACTGTTCTTCCGTAGAAGGGTTTATGCCAAGGAAAGAGGGGGGAAAAGGGGCCGTAGAGCAGATCATGGCGCGAAGACGATGCAATCTCTTTCCCTTTCTTAGACATGGTGACTATGTGGGTGGTGAAAAGGAAAGTGGGGGCGTGTCTATGATGGATATAGAGCAAGTGAAGCAGGTACAACACCAATTTAGGATATTACAGATAAAGTAAGAGATGTGTAGAGTGGAAGAGTGTTACCCATCAATGTAGCAAGATCAAGCTCCCGGGGGACACGCGTAGTAGGAGGAAACAATTCGGGAAGCCGCCGCTCCCCGGCAACGGCGCCATAAACTTGACGTGTGCCCCCGGTTTGCTAGCCGCAAATGGCTGGGGGACCCACGTGGGGGTTTAGATATTTGTAACCGCAAGCGCACGGTGTTGTAGTGTGGCTTGGGGGTCGAACACAGGGAGGCTAGGATGTGCTTGTGTCAAGGAGGACCAAAATCACCCCGTGGGCGAGCTAGCCCGAATTGGTTGATGGGTTGTCACGGAAAGGAATGCAAGGTATGAACAATAAGAAAATAAACCCGGGACTTTGGTTTCCACTCCAACGAGCGACTCTCGCCGATACGGCCTACGGGTAGGATGGCGATCGGAATTAGGGTCTAATGGTGAGACGTTGCCTCTGAAAGTGGTACCGGCATCCCATGGGCCCGATATTCCGGTCGGTGCCCAGGATGATACACCGGACTTTCCGGATTCGATCAGCGGGCACTCCCGTGTCCATTAACACTGATCGATTCCGGGAGCACTAAGCTCGCAACGATAACTCCCAACGTCTCATCCTGCCGCTCCCGCGCGCTAGGATTCGGCGTCTACACTAAGGGCGTGAGCTATGGCTAGGGAGTCAACCGCCAAGTTTATTCCCCCTTGGCCCAACGGTCAAAGGCGGTCTTTTTCCCGCCGATGACAATAAAACACCCCGCGTAACCGTTAGATTCCTAATCCCTATCGATTTCCTAACCCTATGGATGCATCGGGAAGAGCCCCCGAAGGGGTTTCCGCCAAAATCCCAGATTTGGGAACTACTCACAAATATTCATTAAAAAGCGATCTAAACGAAAATGAACCGTTGGAATCATAATCAGACGATTGGAATGCGAAGGTAGTAGAGCAATTAAGATAATAATAAAGTTTAAGAAAGATCCGAAAACTTACAATAGAAAAGTAATTACAGCCGTCACAATAGGAGAAAACAGTAAAAACTAACAGCTCCCCCGTTTCTGGAACCCTAGGGGTCCTATTTATAGGATCTCGTATCACCCGATCGGTTGACAAGTCAACCGATCGGGTGATCCGTTACAAATAATAAACAGAAAACGGCGGACTTTCACCCGGTCATATGAACCAGTCGGTTGAGTTCTTGGAGTGACCGGTTGGATCTTGGCGCCATCGGGTGAAGGGATCGGTTGAGTGCCCGTGTCTCGACTCCTCAGCATCAGCTACAGATGAACCGATCGGGTGAGAGTCACCCGATCGGTTGGAATTTGGCTTGAGAAGACAGAGAGTTGGCCCCCGTTGAACCGGCCAGTGAACCGGTCGGGTGACTTCCACTTGAGCTCCGGCTGAGACCGGGTGGTGCACGCGTGCATCACCCGATCGGTTGGAGATGACCAACCGACCGGGTGAGGGGCTGAAAGATGTAATCTTCGTCGTTTGACCCCCTGGATCATGCATGACTCCTCCCGTTGCTCCGGGGACTTGAGATATCATCGTTAAACGTCCCCTACGCGGGCAATCTCCTGCAAACATGGAGAAACAAAGAAAAGTGAAAGAAAACGAGAAAATACGAGAAAACGAATAAAAGACGGCGGAAAATACGGAAAAACACGAGAGAAAACGTGCGTGAATATATGAAATATAAACGCACGTCACAACTCACCAGAAAATACCCAATATAACTCAATGAATTCTCCTTTTGGGAGCAACTCATTGGAAGATGCCCTTTTGGGGGTTCAAACACAATGTTCAAAAAGATCGTCGCTAAAGTTATAATACGATATGAAACTCTCTTTTGGAGAGATCAAAACTACGGTATGAAACTCCCTTTTGGGGAGATCAAAGCTCACCCTTTTGGGGTGATCATCATCTCAATCACTTCTTTTGGAAGATGAAAAAGGCGATTTAAGAGCAAAGATCACAACTTTAACGACGTTTAACGATTTAGCACATGGAATACAACCAAACTAACACAAATCATAGCCCCTCACTACGCCATACCATGCACAAATAAGATTTAGCTACTCATCATGCAATAATAAACAACTTTCATGGCAAAATACATCAAGATTATAGCAAAATACGGTAGAAAAGCATCAAATAAGGGGTTTAAGTTAAAGAAAATATCACCAAATATCCTTGAAAAGACATCAAAACTCTCTGGAAATAAGAAAATAGCCTCTGGAATTTTACAGAATTTTTCAGAGGCGAAATACGGCTCCTAGAGCCTCCAATACGCTCAAAATACGCCTCAATCTGGCTTTATACGCTCAAAACCACTAGAATACGCTTAAATAAAGAGATTGCGGGTTTACTGTGCGTATCGGGTTGAAAACCCGCACCAATATCGCCCAAACCCGCATCCTATAGCCGCTGGGTTATCCCAGCCGTTCATCTAAAGTCGCCGCAAATATGGTCCGTTGATCAATGCGGGATTTGATTTCATGCCGCCACGTGTCGCTTTAAAAGTCGTGCGCAACCCACATCGTCTCGCGAATCCAACTCCGCTTTAATCTCAGCCATCGGATGATAGATCGACGGCTCTTAGGCTGCCACGTCGCCAATTTAAACGCTGCTCTTCGAATATGATTTGGAGTCGAATTGGGCCGTCAAATATAGATCTAACGGTGCTCGTAAAGCCACGTCGCCATAGAGAATCGCCGCTCATTTCAAAACGCGGGGCGCGAATGGGCCGTTGGATCTTCGATCGGTGGCTGAGATTGCTTCGCATCTTCCTCTTCTTATCACCGTCGGATTTCAATCGGAGGGATGTCGAAGCGCCACGTCGCCCATTTGCAGCTGAATATGAATTCGAAGAGGGCTGATTCTTGGCCGTTGGATTCGTATAGGACGGCCAAGAGCGTGCCGCGTCGTCCACTTGATTTGTGTTGCTTCGGGAGTTGATTCCTGACGTTCGATCACGATCAAACGAACGACAATGCTCCACGTAGCCCCGTATTTATCTCCGAATCAAAGTGATCGGCGCCGTTGGATTCGAGCGGGGATGCACGGATGCTTGCCACGTGTCACCGGTGATTGGGCAGCGGCTGTATAATCGTATTTCTTTGCGTATTTCTCCAATTAATTGGTATTCTGCATTCAAAAATTCACAGTAATTAGCACAGATCTCAGAAAAATACAAATAAATAGTCGTTGGAATCGTGAGATCGAGACCAAGCTAGGAAAAATATAAAAAGTGCAGAAATACGTCGTTAAATGCTGTTTTGTGCTCAAATAGTGTGTTTTCTCTAATAAATAAATGTGTAGAAAATACGTATGAATTAGAGAACAATGTAGCATCACATGAGCATAAAATAGGGCTAAATGGGGGGTTAAATATGTAATATTGAACCCGAATCACACCCCCCAACTAGCGATTTGCTAGTCTCTAGCAAAAATAGCGATTAATACGGATGAGTAATAAAACAATAAGTTCTTTCAAATTGCTCATGGCATGGCTCAATAATACGCATTCCAACATGATCATGGCATGGCTCAATAAAACAATCCCCGGCAACGGCGCCAAAAACTTGGTGGGCTCCGAAAAGGTGCTCTCTCTCAAGTGCAAGAGTCCGTACAAGTAGTAAAATCTGAGAGTCCAGATGTCGAATCCACGGGAAGAAATCTGTTGCAACCACAGCTCAGATCAAATAGAAAGCCAACGAAGAGAAACTAAACACTTTTAATGGTGGTGATGGTGGTGTGAATGGGGATACGTGAATGATACGAACAAGGAAAATACGTGAGAACAAATATCTATAAAAAGTATGCACATGGTATGGGTTCGTTAGGATCGATGATTCGTATTAATTTGGTTGATAGGTATAACGCAATGAATTCTCCTTTTGGGAGCAACTCACCGGAAAATACCCAATATAACTCAATGAATTCTCCTTTTGGGAGCAACTCATCGGAAGATGCCCTTTTGGGGGTTCAAACACAATGTTCAAAAAGATCGTCGCTAAAGTTATAATACGATATGAAAATCTCTTTTGGAGAGATCAAAACTACGGTATGAAACTCCCTTTTGGAGAGATCAAAGCTCACCCTTTTGGGGCGATCATCATCTCAATCACTTCTTTTGGAAGATGAAAAAGGCGATTTAAGAGCAAAGATCACAACTTTAACGACGTTTAACGATTTAGCACATGGAATACAACCAAACTAACACAAATCATAGCCCCTCACTACGCCATACCATGCACAAATAAGATTTAGCTACTCATCATGCAATAATAAACAACTTTCATGGCAAAATACATCAAGATTATAGCAAAATACAGTAGAAAAGCATCAAATAAGGGGGTTTAAGTTAAAGGAAATATCACCAAATATCCTTGAAAAGACATCAAAACTCTCTGGAAATAAGAAAATAGCCTCTGGAATTTTACAGAATTTTTCAGAGGCGAAATACGGCTCCTAGAGCCTCCAATACGCTCAAAATACGCCCCAATCTGGCTTTATACACTCAAAAACCCTAGAATACGCTTAAATAAAGAGATTGCGGGTTTACTGTGCGTATCGGGTTGAAAACCCGCACCAATATCGCCCAAACCCGCATCCTATAGCCGCTGGGTGATCCCAGCCGTTCATCTAAAGTCGCCGCAAATATGGTCCGTTGATCAATGCGGGATTTGATTTCGTGCCGCCACGTGTCGCTTTAAAAGTCGTGTGCAACCCGCATCGTCTCGCGAATCCGACTCCGCTTTAATCTCAGCCATCGGATGATAGATCGACGGCTCTTAGGCTGCCACGTCGCCAATTTAAACGCTGCTCTTCGAATATGATTTGGAGTCGAATTGGGCCGTCAAATATAGATCTAACGGTGCTCGTAAAGCCACGTCGCCATAGAGAATCGCCGCTCATTTCAAAACGCGGGGCGCGAATGGGCCGTTGGATCTTCGATCGGCGGCTGAGATTGCATCGCGTCTTCCTCTTCTTATCACCGTCGGATTTCAATCGGAGGGATGTCGAAGCGCCACGTCGCCCATTTGCAGCTGAATACGAATTCGAAGCGGGCTGATTCTTGGCCGTTGGATTCGTATCGGATGGCCAAGAGCGTGCCGCGTCGCCCACTTGATTTGCGTTGCTTCGGGAGTTGATTCCTGACGTTCGATCACGATCAAACGAACGACAATGCTACACGTAGCCCCGTATTTATCTCCGAATCAAAGTGATCGGCGCCGTTGGATTCGAGCGGGGATGCACGAATGCTTTCCACGTGTCACGTGGTGATTGGGCAGCGGCCGTATAATCGTATTTCTTTGCGTATTTCTCCAATTAATTGGTATTCTGCATTCAAAAATTCACAGTAATTAGCACAGATCTCAGAAAAATACAAATAAATAGACGTTGGAATCGTGAGATCGAGACCAAGCTAGGAAAAATATAAAAAGTGCAGAAATACGTCGTTAAATGCTGTTTTGTGCTCAAATAGTGTGTTTTCTCTAATAAATAAATGTGTAGAAAATACGTATGAATTAGAGAACAATGTAGCATCACATGAGCATAAAATAGGGCTAAATGGGGGGTTAAATATGTAATATTGAACCCGAATCACTCATCCACAGAACTCCACTGCTCCACCTCATAACTGCCAACCAACTCCAACACCTGAACCTGAAAAGTCAACGGTGGGGCACGTCAACGCGTGACCCAGTAGGAATTCCATATCTCAACTAGTCCTTATATGAAGTGTGGAAAGGGTGCACATGAGCAAGCAGAGTGTATGTCATGGAATAAACAGCTAATATAGTAAAGGAAGTAACAATTACAGTTATCAACATTTGAAAGCGTGCACGTGCAACAGGCAAGGTGTACAACAATGGTATACAACATAAAATAACCAAAGTAAAGAAACATAAGTAAACAACGCATACATTTACCATTGCTACAAGAATAATGAGGATTAACAATTAATTCATTGGTTAGCATTTGAAACCCGGGTAAATCGTAGAACGCCAAGGAGCCGGACTTCACCCAGTGTGGGTGAAAAGTGGTACCGCAACCAGTGACACGAGCACTGGAGGGGCCTTTCGTAACTCCGTACCCGACTGGCAAGGTAGGAGTGAGACTCATCTTGGTTTTTCTATCGGACAAACAGAGAAAACCATCATTTACCGACATGGTGCGACACGAGCACACCAGCGGCCTCCCCAACCCTCTCAACTCCCCCTTTCAGGAGTGACACATCGGGTGAGAATTCATATCATCTGTCCGCTCCTTAACTCCTATAATTTACCCGTGTTTCCCCCAAACCCCTTGTTACCCTCCTTTAAGAGGACTTAGTCATTTTCATGAAACATAACACTTTCCATTTCTTTTCTTTCCACATTTCACCACACATTTGGGACATGCATCGCCTTGTGCATTCTCTTTCTCATTTCTTATAATATACATGAAACATATAACCAAATTCACATCATCATTTTGCATGTGCCAAGAACATAAACGACATATCACCATGTAACAGAAATGATTTAGAACATTAATGGCAAGTTCAACCTCAAAAAAGAGCTTAAAACAATATTCAAATCTTTCAGCTTGCTGGAAAAACAGAACAATCAAATTAAGAAGCACATTTCTCCATAATTTTGTATCAAACATGCACATACAATATAAATGAAAGTTGTAGATTTTAGTTGTGCTGGATTCACCTATAACTTTTCATGCAAAAATATGAACTGGGTGATTTATGGTGAATTGTTTGGTAAGACCTGACGAATCTGTTTTTCAGACAGATTCTAAGAGCTGTAAAGATTGCTAGTTTAAGACATGTTGCAGTTAGAATCTCAAAAATATGCACTCAGAAAAAGTTGTTATCTGTTCAACGAGACCAAGTTCATCAATTTCTATGGAGTGTGCAGGGACTGATCTACGTTTTGCCACATTGTGTCCAGACAGGGTGAAATTCCGACATGTTGTAAAGATTGACTTTTTACTTCTAATTATTGTACTGAAATATGGCATATTATATATGATTTTAGGGCAAAATTTCAAGGGCTACACGAATATAATTTTTTCAGAATTTAATTCTTGATAAAACTCATGATTACTCACCGCGTACAACCATACAAACTCAGATTTGCTCAACGCATAAAACCATACAAAACTCAGAATTGCTCAACGCACAAAACCATACAAAACTCAGAATTGCTCAACGCACAAAACCATACAAAACTCAGAATTTAACTTAATAAAAGGTAAAGCCACAACAACAACAATCATGAAACTAAGCATGCAACTCTAATACTAGTTGGAGATGGAATCCTACCTTAGGGGGTGATGAGAGACAAGGGGGTAGCCCAAATCCCTATGGCTCCTCCTTCTTCAACCCCTTCTCTTCTCTTCTTCTCTAAATCCTTCTTCCCCTTCACAAGCTCCTAGAATGAGCAACAGCACCCAAACGACGACAGGGATGCTACGGGGGTGTGCAGAATGAGGGTGTCGTAGCCGTACAGGTGCTCAGCCTCCCTAATGTTTAAGAGTGAGCAAGGGGAAGGGATGAATTCGGCCTGATCTTTGGGGAGTGAGTGAGTGAATGAAACCTTCTCTCTAATTCCTAGAGTAGCCACCTCATCTCCCTAAAATCCTCTAAGCATGCCACCAAGCCTTGGGTTAGTTAAGGATCAAGGAGCTATAGACACATCAAAGGTGGAGGTGTCCCTTAGGAAAAATTAGGATTTTGTTTTTCTAGAAAAATAACTATTCCCACTTAATGCACATACAATACTTAATACTCAACAAGGCATTAGTATTCCACCCATATATTTATTTAATAAAATCATATATCATACAAAATTATTTAAAAAATAATATTTAGCTTGACAAAATTAAATAAAATACATAAGGATTCTCCAAAAATTTATACGCACATATATACGCTCAAAAATACATTTATATACATGTATTTGAATTTTGGGATCATTACATTATTTATTTAAACATTAGTTATTTATCAAAATTACCGTTATGTTTTAGGTTTTTCCTATAATATTAATTTTAAGTTCTAAAATAACAAAACGGTTCCTGTTATGAAGCATAGCCTTCTGGGGGAGACCCCAGACCTTTATTTATAGGGGATGTGAGAGTACATACAGAATGAGATGCAATCTCTCTAACAGATGCACTGGTCTCTATTCACACCATTTTATCTATTTACAAAACTCTCCCTTATCCATCCATAAGTGTGAACTCTGCCCATGAATACTTTGGGATTCTAAGCATCATATGAGAATCACTAGGGGTGGATACTTTGGGATCTTGAGTTAATGGGATTTGCCTCACTAAACCCTTTCGCTATGGAAAACCTAGTGGAAAAAAAAGCAATAGCTAAGAGAAAAGAGTACAAATTCCCACTAACTCCCCTAATCTGTACAAGCCCTTAGGCTTTCAGATCTCTAGGGCGTTTTTCATCACTCTTATTTACAACATTCTGAAAGTAAACACAAATTACAAATATCACCATCATTAAGCTGCTGCTGAATCCAAAAACTCTGGAGATGTGTGCTTAGTTTCGTCGCCTCTGATGTGGTCTCCTCAAAAGTGGGGTAAGCATGAGGCATGGTCTTCAGTCTATATGGTCAGCTCCAAAACACCAGCATCTGTCCCAGTCATCACTGAGATGTGATGTACCACCAGGCACACTCAAATACACCATTGGTTTGTTTCTGGAATGGTGAGGATCTCGGAACGATAGGATGATGTTGCATTCATAATTTGCTTTGCAAATCTGCAGTAGATGGTTGTCCCACTACAAGTACCCAATCTGTGATTTCTCATTAGAGGGGTCGGACCTATAACCTTCATCTGCATAAGCATGAAGGACAATTTTTTATAATGTAAGCACAAATCTAGAGGAAGCGCAGAAGATGCTTAACTCCGGTCTAATGGCACTTTTTAGGTGCATTACTGTATCTGGCTAGTGAATTTACTGCAATTGCTATATCGGGACGCGTGCAGTTAGCCAGAAGTGCTCTAATTCAATTAGATAAGGGACTTCAGGACCAAGTATATCCTCCCTCTCTCCCAGCTAATGGAAGGGGTTTTATGTACATCCAAAGAGCGTACTACCATATGTGTATTTAATGGATGACAATTCTCATTGTTATAATTTCTTCAAAACACTCTGTGTGTATGAATTTTAATGTAACAGGATTTTATATACTCAGATAAATCTGTGAGCCCTGACTTATTTTAATTTGCCTAGGTCTTTTATACCATGTTTGATACTCAGGCTTGAACAGATATTTCGGTTTTCTCTTTAGGAGATCCAATGATATTTAAGTTGTTTACAACTATGATCTCAAATCATGTCCTTTGCCCTATATAAAGTGCGAAGAAAACCTTTAAAAGATCATGTATTTCTGAAGATATCTCCTAACCGGGGAATGATAAGATTTGGAAGAAGAGGAAAGCTCAGTCCAAGATTCATTGGACCTTTTTATATACTGGAGCGAGTTGGAGAAGTAGCCTATCTCCTGGCTCTACCACCTTCACTGGAAGGAGTAGTGATCATACTCATGTAGTGGATCACTCAGAGATCATAGTGCGATCAGATCTTTCATATGAACAACAGCCAGTGCAGATTCTGGATCGACGTCAGAAGACTCTCAGGAATAGCGTAGTCGACCTCGTAAGAGTGATATGGCGACATGACTCACCCGATGAATCCACCTGGGAACGAGAAGATGAGATGCGCAAGCGATATCCATATTTGTTCATTGTATCTTAGTTTCATTGTATCTTAGTTCTCTGTATTTTAGTATGAGAAATTCCGAGGATGGAATTTTTATAAGGTGAGTAGTATATAACGGCATGTATCCTTCAGTACGTGTATATTCGTATTCTATGTATTTTTATATATTAAAATTATTTTAAAATAGTTTGTCGGGAGTTTAATATCAAAAATGGTTTCAAAATCCTTCATAAAAAATATTTTATAGTATCAAAATAATTTAGTCTGTTTTAGTAATTTCGAGTGCCATCAAATACCTTTAAAAAATTTATACAATATTTTATAATTAATTATTACTGATATAGCTGTATCAATTATTTTTCTATATAAACATTATCAAAACAATTTCAAACTTTTACGATGTGATTCTATGATCATTTAGTACTCCTATTATTTTTAACGTAATTTTCTGGAGTCAAATCGACCTAGAACCCACAAACCCGCTACCCAAACGTTTTGAACCAAAACTTGTACTTTTGTAGCTCAAACTTCGAAATAGACTTCGTATTCATGATCCTCGTGACGATACGAACGCGTGACATTTTTCCTGGAATTTTTCGGAGTTATCTATGGTTAATGGGTATTTTAGTGATATTATGCTATTACTAATTACAGTTAACTAATTACTTTCACTAATCACTTTTACTACTACTAATTACCTTAGTTAACCATATAACTGTCGACAGCAGCCCCCTCCATTCTTTTAAACGTGGGTTAGTTTGTCTAAACATAGTCAAAAGCTAACCCAACTCATTTAATTCAAATGACTAAGTATTAATTACATACTTAGTATTATATTAATAAAAGTTTAGTATTTAAACCCCCTTAGCTTCTCCTTCCCTCACTCACTTTTCTCAGCCCGGACCACCGCCCACGTTCTCTCTCTCTCCCCCTCACCATCGGAGCACGCCAACGCCACTGACGCCACCCCCGACCACCGCAGCCCCCTCACTTAACGTCGCCGCCCCGCCCCACCATCGAGGAACGGTAGCGAACGATGCCGAACACCCCGCGAAGCCCCCACAGCCCGTGAACTTCACTCCCCCGCAACGCCGCCCCCGGTGACGCCACCGCTCGTCGACCCCCTCCTCCACTCCGCCTCAGTCGCCTTCGCCGTCACTACTCCCCAGCACCACCGCCCGCTTCCCCCAATGCCGTCGCGAAGCCGTCGAGACCACCAGCAGCAGCAGCAGCTTTTGCCGCCACCGCCGCCGCTCGCGGCCCCCTTTACCGCCGCCACCGGAGGCACCGCCCGCTGCCGCGAGTAGTCCGCCGCCTCCCCTGCCGCTTCAGTCGCCGTCGGCGACTCCACGAACGCGAGAACCACGGCGCGTGCATAGTGAACGCGATTTAGTATGTGGGAATACACAGTACTTCGTATTTTTATAATATATAAGGGTATTTACGTGTATACGAGATCGTAATAAATTCTTATTATATTATATGGGCCTCAGAAAATTACACTGGAGGAGCCAGAAAATTCGAAACGATGAAACGGACTCATTGACGCTGGTTTCATCGCAAAAATGCAAGTACATCCTCCACAATGATTTTTTAAAGATAAAACACAATATAGCTACTTTCGCTTTAAAATTCATATCAAGAGATTTTCATGTACATTGACGTATGAGAAAAATATATGTTGTAGTGCTAGTTAATATGCTCAATTTGACCACTTGTTGGAAGAATTCCGACGTACGGTTTGCTCTAAATAAATCTTTGAATATATTGTAAAAATCATTTTCTTAGTTTAAAAATTAATTTTTGACCTTTGTAAATTAATAATAAATGTCTATTAATTATTTTGAAGTCTTGAAAAATATATACTTGTTTTAGAAAAATATTCTAGGATCATTTGCTTAGTTATAATCATCTTGTGCTCGTTTCTTAATATAATCGTCTGTTTTTAACCTTTGGTAAAATTATAATTTGTACTTGTAAAATCATAAAAATTGTGTGGACTATTTTATGGACTATTGAGACACCACTGAACAACCGTACGCATCTGATACGATGCAAATAAACTGAATAGACTGAATGGATGATGGAACTTAATAGATAGTACACGAACTTTAACCCAGCACTTTACTTGACCTATGGGTTTGGGGTAATCTACAGTCACAGAGGATGCGGTAGTGATTGGTTCTGATCGACAACTTTACCTCACACGTACACTAAGTGGAGGAAAGTACTTGACCGATCACCCAAGAAAAGGGGTCGGTGAGTAGCGCCGCGGGTAGCTCCTGATGGTGGGGCACATTTTAGTCACATATTGTATCTTCGGGCATGAACTTAGAACTAGAACAAATTGATTATTAAATATTTCTTTAACATCTTCTTCTTACAAGTTGCTAATTGCTATCAAACGTTAAACTGCTACAGGTTGCAAAATTGATATTAAATGCTTAACTGCTATATGTTGCAAAATTACTATCAATTGTTTAACTGTTGTAACTCTTTCATATTAAATTGGTTAATTGCTTCTATGTACTCACACCAAGCTTAATTGTAAAGTTATGACTAAATTGATGGAGCAAAGATTTTAATTGGCATTCTTAACATTGGTTTCACCCGGTGTCTAAGATCATTTGCGTCCACGTTTTGGATCACCCTGCTTGCAGGGATAGTGACCTACTTGGTCAAACCGGACTGGCCAGGAATGCATGGGCCAATGTTAGAATCTCAATCATCATCAATATAAACATTGATTATGGTTATATCTTGATTTCAGTTTGGTTTAATTAAATTGCTTAACCATTCTATTGTGGAGATTATCTTGCCGAGTAAACCTCGCTGACGAACATTTCATTTTGTTGTTTTACGAAATGTCCGTCAGGTATCGATAGACATTTTTTAAAGACACTACCTCAGAAGTCAAACCAGTGCTCGAAGAATACGTGGAGTACCTACCCGCCGAAGGTTAGATGATCACCTTCGTGACTGCACCTTTATATTTGAAATAATGCAATTTGTGTACCTTGTTGATTTGACCATACTAGGCCTAAGTTGCACTTTACTTTCAGACAATTTGGTATTGTAATAATGTCATTTGAATTATTTCTTATAAGCATGCAAGATCCTGCCGTTTTATTTCACAGACGCGTTATTGTGTTTAAGTCAAGAAGGAAGAAAAGATTTAAAAAAATACTCCTCCTTGTTTTAAGCACATCGCGGGCATGTTCACGTCCGCGCTCCCGATAGAATGGGAAGCGGGGCGTGACACTAGTCTTTAGACTAGCTACGAAAGCTATGGTGATGTTAATAGTAACATCTCTTGTTTTCTTGATGCTATGATATCACATTATATTTCATGCTATTTACAACTTATTTTACTAGGTCGTTGTCATTCATTAAGCCTTTCCTTCGATCGTTTAGGCAATGGTCGGTCTTCTAAATTTCGAGGACGGACTTTTTATAAGGAGGGTAGCATGTGACGACCCGTATCCATCAGTACACGTATATTCTTATTCTACGTATTTTTATACTTTGAAAATATTTTAAAATGGTTTGTCAGGAGTTTACTATCAAAAATGGTTTCAAAATCCTTTATAAAAATATTTTGAATCATCAAAATAGTTATAGCATGTTTTAGTGATTTCGGGTTCATCAAATACCTTTAAACAATTTATATAATATTTTCTATTCAATTATTTCTGATACAGCCGTATCAATTATTTTCATATATAAATGATATCAAAATAGTTCCAAATTTTTACAACGTAATTATATAGTCTTTTAGTATTCCCCATATTATTTTTACATGCAAGCCCTTACCGCAAATGTTTTGGCCCAAAACTCGTAACTCCGTAGCTCAAACTCTGAAATGGACTTCGTATTCGTGATCCTCGCAACGATATGAACCCGTGGTTATGTTTTGGGAATTTTTCGAAGTCGTATGCAAAAACGACATAGCATTATTTCGTTTTTACTAATTACATCCCCTAATACCATTTAACTAGTTGTTTTTACCCCTAACTCCACTAAATTTGTTCCCCAACACGCCCCATTCAACCCACCGTATAAGTTGTTCAGATTCAACATATGTATGGATCTGATATTAATGCATTTATTAATATTTTAATTAATAATATTCCTAACATTACATCATAACCCAACTCTCTCCTTCGCACTCAATACAACCGAACCCTCACAACCCATGGCAAACCACCACCCTTTCCTCCAACTGACCCACGTTGCCGTCGCGGTGACCGTCGCCCACTGCTCAGCCGCCCCAGCTTCGCCACCGCCGACGACCACCTCCAATAGCCCACCACCACCAACTTTGCAACAAACCCCCAGCCCAACCACGTAGCTTCCCTCCTCCTCCACCGCTAACTGCCAACCGCCCCGAGCACCGCCCCGACACCTTCTACCATCGCAGCTCCAAACCCCTGACAGCCCCGACCCTGAACTGAGCACCACATTTTCAGCTCCTCGCCTCAGCGCGCCACCACTCTGCCGGAGTCCGCCTCCTCCTCCGCTTGACGACCAGCTCGCTGAGCTCCGACCGCCGGTGGAGCCCTTCCCCTCGTGTTGCCTTCCCATCCACCGTGAGCATCCCCAGCCCCTATCTCACACTAACGGTAGCCAAGCCCTGCCACCTCTCCATGACAATGCCCACCGGTGTCCCCATGGCCCTGACGGGCCTCTGCTCTCTCCGCAGCCTCCCCGTGTCGTCGTGGTCACCGCCACATCATCGTCGACAGCCTCCCAGAGCCGCCACAAGCTCCCCTGAGTGCCACATCTCACCGTGGTCGTTGCACCACCTTCTGACATCACCGCCGCCACGGCAGCGCCGCCCGTCGCCCACTGCCACCTCTGGCAGCCCTGCCCGCCAGACCCCGGCGGCCTCCAACGAAGAAACCTGCGCACACGTTTGCTGCAGCGAGAATATAGAGAGATATATATATATATATATATACACACACACACGAAAAACTATATGGTATAATGTGTATTTTATACGTATTGACGTATATACGTATAATTATGATATTATATTATGTGATATTATAGGATTAAATTCATATTATATTGTGTAGGTGTCAGAAAAATACAAGTGAATAGTCAGAAAATCCAGTTCGACGAAACGGACGCATTGGAGCTAGTTTTATCGCCAGAAGGCAAGTATATTTTCACACGATAAATTTTTGAAGATAAAACCGAATTAAGGGATTATCACTTAAAGATGTATATTGTAAAATTTTCAGTACACTGACGCACGAGAAAAATATATGTCGTAGTACTAAATGAGACAGTCACTTTGACCCCTTATTGGAAGAATTTCGACGTATGATTTGACCTAAATAAATCTTCGAATATATTGTGAAAATCGTTTTCTTAGTTTAAAAATTAGTTTTTGACCTTTTTAAATTAGGAAAAATATCTTTAATTATTGTAAAACCTTAAAAAATACATACTAGTTTTAGAAAAATATTTTTAGCTTAATTAAACTCATTTGCTTAGTTGAAATCATTTCTGTGCTTATTTCTTAATATTATTGCATGCTTCCATATTTCATTTAATTGATGAATTGAATCAAAAGGTTATGAAATTTTGTGAGACTCGTTGTATGGACTATTGAGACACTAAGGATCAAATGTACGCATCTGATCGGTGGGATGCTAATGAATAGAACAGACTGAACGACTGATGTACTCGTACTTTGACCCGACATTTGACTTGACCCGTGGGATGGGGTAGTCCACTGTAGTAGAGGTTGCTAATTGATTAGATCCACCCTACTGATAAATCTTGACCTTCGTCCTGATGGAGTCGGTAAGTAGAGAACTACGTGTAGCTCCCGATGTTCTGGTGCATCTTAGTTACATTCTTCCTCAGACATTGGGCTTTACACTAGAACAATTGTTAGTAAGTATCCACTTCATAGTTTTATACAGGCTTTTTCTTACAGGTTGCAAATTGCTATCAATCGTTTAACTTCTATTGGTTGCAAATCACTCTTTTTATTTCATATTGCTAATAATATCAAATGTTCTAACTACTAGCTAATATCGTTTCAGACCTTATATATCTCACCATGTTTGTCCTTACGTCACTTTCATATAATGTAGTTTTTACGAATTAAACTCGTTAAATGTTCATACCATACTTATACCATGCTATTAATTACTATGCCATGTTAGTATCACATTTCCTACCACGTTTTAACATACCATGCTCATACTCAACATATGCTTTAACTCATGCCTCTCTCATACGTATGTTTTTTCCTTTTTATTTACTATGGGATTATACTTGCCGAGTAACACTCGCTGACGGGCATTTCATTTTATTGTCTTATGAAATGTCCGTCAGGACTTGAGAGTGAGTTTGCAGAGGATCTTACTACAGAGGTCAAGCCAGCGCTCAAGGATCACGTAGAATTCCCGCCCACAAAAGATTAGGGCGTTTTCATTTACCTTCGCATCAGCATTTCCATTTGAATAATGCAATCTGTTGTATCTTGATGTATTGGCCATGCTAGGCCATGATGTATCTCAATTTTGTATGCTTAATATGTAATAATACCGTTTGAGCTGTTTCTTAAATCCGCATGCAAGGACCTGCAGTTTTTTACACATACGCTTAGTGTGTTTAAGCTAAGGAGGGAGAAAGAAAAGAAAAAAGTGCTTCTCCTTGTTTTAAGCATACCGCAGACCCGCTCACGTCCTCACTCCCAAGTATAATGAGAAGCGGGGCGTGACAGGAGGATCGGAGGATGTGGCGGCGAAGGGGGCTGCGGAAGATGAAGAGGGGGCAGCAGAGGGTCTAGGGAGGTCGAATGATATGGTGCAGAGGAGGGGGCGGTGGCAGAGGAGGGGGCGGTGGCAGAGGAGTCGAAGGAGGGGGCAACAGAGGGTCTGGGGAGGTCGAATGATGGTGCAGAGGAGGGGTAGGGGCGAAGGGGGCCAGGGAAGATGAAGAGTAGCGGCCAAGTGGACAGAGTTGGGTTATCGGATGAGTGGCTGGGTTGTCGGCGAAGGGGACGGCGGAGGGGCTGGCGAGATCTAAGGAGGTGGCAGGCCTGGTGAAGTCGGCGGAGGAGGCGGCTTTGCCTCCTGCTGGTGGTCGGCCGTTATACTCACCGCACACAACCGAGACATTTTCAAAATTTTTAAATGGTTGTGCATGATGATGAATTTTGAATGGCAAACTTGTAAATAAATGGTATAGTGGTGGTGCATTGGAGTAAAACGGAAGGTGTGCATAGCATCGCCCAAAAGAATATTGGCATACCAACCATACTCATAATCTAATACAACAATAGATCGTTCTCAGTTGCATAAACGACATGCATTTAAAATCAAGTGACATGGCACACGATATTATGCTCCTCTAATTGCAACTCATTATCAAAAAGAATACCACTTCAAGCTTTCTCATCATGTGCAATTACATAAGAGATACAAATAAGCTTGACAGCTCCTAGTCCAGCTACAAGAAGCAAACGACAGGGAGCATTTGAACTATTCCAGTTCTGGATTGATCAATGGAATCAGATGGCAACACTTTGATATCAAACAGCCAGAGGATTTGGAACAAAAGCAAACACGATGGGCACATCAGCCCCCCAATGGTACCTGGTTTCACGAAAATATTGAAGCAAAAAAATATAGAGAACATAGACAGAAGAAAGAGCCAGGCAAGGGGTGACAAAAGAGAGCTGAAACAATTCTCTGGTCAGCTGTTTGCAAAAGCGAGTAGTTTCGTGCTTCCATGAGAAGCATAGATTGAGATTCTCAGTAAATGCACATTACTGTGATCCATCAAATTGAGGAATTTCGCTTCCCTCCATGCCTTGTTTAGCAGCATGAAGAATCAATACCTTCATCGAAAATTCATCCCTTCGCGTTCTTGAATAAATACAACCCAAAGGCGTCCTCAAAAGATACAGCCTAAAGGAAGCCGCCAACCCCACGGCCTGCAATGGTTTCCCTATAAATGCGCAGTGCTTCCTCCATTACTAGTGCTTGAGATAACAGATGTGCCCTCTTCTTGCTAGAAGGATGAGTAGATAGGTAGTCTCGCAAAGCAGAGTCCCCTGTAATCTCGCCCAACTTCTCATACACCCTTGGCGCCACTCTGGGGTCATATCCAGCGGAAGCCATCAGCAAGAGGCCAATGTAGTCAGCTTCCATCTCCATCCTAAGAACAATAAAAGCTGAAATGAGTAAACACACACATTCGATCACCCCCATCAACACAGAACATGGAAAGGACACACCAATGCACACCCACAAACATACATCCACACCCAAGAACGAAAAGAAAGAACGGAAAGAAAGAACGAAAAGAGAGAAGTAAAGGAGAAGAGTCGGAATAAATTGTAGGAATCAACTGCTGCAACTATCACTAGTAAATGCAGTTGATGGAAATACATCTGAAAATTAAGAGAAACAAAACAATCAATACCAAGGAGAATGATGACCATGTACTAGAATTTCAAACTAAATCAACCAATCATGATGGACGCCAAGAGAGAGCTTCCTCATGTTCATGTTAATCCATATACATATTGATGAATAAAGCTTGTCAAACCAGACCAGTAAATAATTCCAACCTGAAGTAACAGAAGTCCATCATAACATCGATGCATCCACCTGGACACTGCCCAACTGCAATCTATATATGCTGTAATGCTGGATGTTTTCTGCGACTTGTTTACGTTAGATAAGTACAATGAAAAACATTTAGACAGTAGCATCGATCATGTTGCCTGCCAATATAAATATCATAAGAAAAAAGTGTTATTTTTTTTTTGCTCATGTTTCCACCTTTTGTTTTAAAAAAATAGTAAAGATGCAGCGGATTATTGCCCTCATTGTTTTCCATTTTCGCTTTCTTTGATGAATCAGATGAGTCAAATCAATATCCCATCAGTTTCATCTATGATCTTGATCTACTTGTGTCCAAACATAGATTTGAATGCTATTTTGGTTAAATCTTACAAGTGACAGATTAGAAATAACCTTTAGTATTAAGTTTTACAAATGTCCACAGAAGGGATGTCGCTAGAGTCAAATATGATTAAAAATCTTTGGTTATTGATAATGGATGATAGATAACAGAAGCAACTTACCAAATTTGAAGGCAGTTGCCAGTAATACCAATAATCGATTAGATGTGTGAGAAATAGGAACCACAAGGATAGCAATCACAGAATAATAGCAAGTAATCAAAGATAAGATTATTGGTATCGATGCTACCAATGTTCAAACAGATCGAGTAAACCATCCAAAAAGATGACCAAACCCATTCAAAAGCACAGATCATCAAGAAATCCTATAGATATCAATTGTGCTAGCTTGTTGTTTAGTGCTACCCAATCGATCAGAGAGAATGCTTATTTTCCATGAGAGTGCTTCTCTCTGTTGTTCATGGAAGTTCAATATAGTGCCACTGAAATAAAAATACAGCAACAAGAACTACTGACCATCCTTTTAGTAGCTCACATTTAAGAGAGAATCAAATCATATGACATTGAAATACTAGACAGTAATAATAACATACGCCAAAGCGGTTGGAGATCACGATGCAGTTAATGCAAGATAATGAAGAGATCAAAAAGTATAACATGAAAAGTTTTTTTAAAATGCCGAAAAGTGTATTATGAACGCAACGCAATGAGCACCTCATGGAACATATGGTTTGCAAAGTGTTCCCAATAGGGTATATGATGCCAACATAGCCTTCGAAATAAAATATACTGGTACAACGACGCATCTCTTACATTTCCCATTTCTGTTGGTAACTAAATAAAGTCTGCATACACATCGACATGGCAGAACATCCCCCCCTCCCCCCCCCCCCCCCCCCCCCCCCCCCCCCCCCCTGCGGCAAGAGAATGGCAGAGCCTTACACATCGACATAGCAGAACCTTACGAGTAAACCTTACGACATGGCAGAACCTTACAAGTAAGAGAATGACATGTCCAATGTGTGCATTTTTGTAATGTGGAAGGGTACACATTTGCAAGCGTTAAGGATGGAAAGACAATCATCATTGGGCAAAAATAGTCAAACCTTACTTCTGAAGGAAGGCAACGCATAGAAAAATGTGTGCGAGCACTGAAATTTTGTTGAACAAAAAAGAAAGCATATAGCAATGCTGAGCTTCATGAAGAAACTCACAACCTGTAGCCACACAAAAATATGGCTATTTAACCAGTGCAAGGTACAAAAAAAACCAAAGCAATACAACCATGAAAAAAAATATGCATCATTGTATGCTACAAGGGTGTAGGGCAAAGGCAGACCTAAGTGTTAGGGTGTGGGGGTATGGGCACCCACCACAATTCAAAAAAAAATTATATGTATATGTGTATATGTGTATATGCGTAAATATATGTATTCTGCCTATATTCGTAGGGGGGCCCACTAAACCTAAGACCTAGTTCCGTCTCTGGTGTAGGGTGCTCAATACATGCACAAAAAACGTGATACTAGTCTTAGAATCACTGTATTCAATATCGTCCAATATGGCCAGTATATGGTTTTAGGCTCAAACATATAATATGTCAAAATAAAGCATTCTTAAGGTTAGATGCCGATATCAGCCAATATACTGGCTAGTTACGCATCAGCTGAATATAAACTGATATGACCTCTTATATATATATATATATATATACTAGTCATTACCCGTGCCCATAGGGCACGGTTTATTTAATGGCTAAGTCCCCCCCCCCCCAACACAAATTTCAAGTTCCCCCAAATTTCAAGTTTTCCCAAAAAAATTTCAAGTTTCCCCCCAAAAATTGTCATTGCCACCTAGGACAAACTTGACACGTAGGACAAAGCTTTGTCCTAGTAGGATAAGATTCAAAATCTTCAAAGGACTGGAAAAAATGGTCGGAAGGAGGGAAATAAAAAGTGTGGGTGGGTGTGTGGGGAGGGTCCAGTGGCAAAAATGCAAAAACCGGGATTGTATATGCAAAATTCCACACATTCTCTCTTATCCCTAAAAAAATCTCATCTCTTATATTTTCTCTTATCCAATTTTCTCATGTCCAAATTCTCTTAGTCCAAATTCAATTTCTCTTGATAACATCCCTCTTTTACATAATAGATAATAGATGTATGTATATGTACGTATGTATATGTATGTATGTATATGTACGTATGTATATGTATGTATTTATATGTATATATGTATGTATATATATGTAGAGAATAATGGCTATCATACGACATATGAGATATGCTCTCATACGTCCTCTCACATAAAGCAACCAAGTACAACCAAGTACAAGCCCATGTGGGCTTGTACTTGGTTGCTTTATGTGAGAGGGAGTATGAGAGCATATCTCATATGGCGTATGATACCCATTAATCCCATATATGTATGTATATACTCTTGTCCAAATTCTCTTATCCAATTTCTCATGTCCAAATTTTCTTATCCAATTTCTCTTGATAACATCCCTATTTTATAGAATAGATATATACATATAGGGATTAATGTAGAACAAATGGCACCTGATCCAATGGATCAGGTGCAAGACACAAAAAGGTGGGACCCAGCGAGTGCAACCTCATGTGGGGCTTCTACTTTTCACCTTTTTGTGTATTGCCACCTGATCCATTGGATCAGGTGGCAGCTTTTCTACATTAAATCCATATATATAACAAGCATGAGGCCAAACGTGGGCCCAGACCCACTTCTATATATTGTTCTCTCTTGCCTTAATTGATCAAAAAGAGAATAAGGGTAAATTGCTAAACATACAGAACGAGAGGTCCACTTTCTAGGTTGTTGATGATGGGCCCATGGCAAAAACCGACGCTAGAGATCGAACTTGTTTAACTGATTTCTAATTAAATCTAGATTTTATAACAAATATTGTAAGGACCATGTCTATGGGAAAAACACTAGAAGGGGGTTGAATAGTGTTTATACAAATTTAAAAGGAATTTACGCCAAATAAAATGCAATCCAACAAATAGTGCGGAATAGAAAAACCCAAAATGAATCACACGCAAACGCAGAGATGTTTCAAGGGTTCGGATTACCCAAGTCAACTCCCGACTTGTTCCCGGTAATCCTACATCCCTACCACCCGGATACCACCGGATACTCAAGTTAGAACCCAAACTTGAGGTTTCTTTAAAGCCCACTTGTAGCAACCCTACAAGTGCAATCGAATACAATCGATGTCCTTGACTCCCACAACTTGGGAGCAAGCAAACCACTCTCACAACCGAGAGCACAACTCAAATAACGAATGTTATGAAATAATGAAAACAACACTTACAATCACATATGCCTTGAAGTAGAACTTGAAGGAGGAGTGTGATGTGTGTTGAAGAACTCTCTTGGAAGAGAGGACAAAGCCATTTCTCTTGACTGCACCAATTGCCTAGAAGATCACTCTTTGGTTCTAGGTTGAAGAGCAAGAGAACAAGATTTGGAAATACTTAGGGCTTTGGATTTGAGAACCTTGATCTTTGGAAATGAAAGCTTGAGAGATTTTACAATGAATGAGTAACCTTCCAATGGAACAGTAAAAGCTCTATTTATAGCTTTCTCAAATCCGCAAAACAATTTAGGCAAAAACTCAATTGGAATCCGTGAGAAAAATCTTAACGGATAGAAACTGCACCCGCACCAGTCGACTGATGAAGACACCTCAGTCGACTGATGCACAGTCAGCATGGGTAGGTAAGAATTCATAACGGTAACTTACCACGTGGACAGTCGACTGATGAAGCACAGACAGTCGTCTGTTAAACCAACAGGCGACTGTAATTTCTTCGACAGGCGACTGACCGAGAGAAGGGTAAGTTAGACAAATACTGGAAATCTCACAAGAAACAGGACAGACGACTGATTCAAGTAATACAGTCGACTGTTAATCAGAACAGGCGACTGTAAATCCTTAAACAGACGACTGTCAAAAGCAAGAGAAATTTACAGAGAGCTGAGTCAAAGAAATGACTTATAGACAGGCGACTGTTGCAGCATAGACAGTCGACTGATCCAATAGACAGACGACTGTATATACAGCATTAGTCGACTGGCCGTAAAAGTCAGATCAAACAAAGTTTGGTCAAGGATGGACAGGCGATTGATTTACAAAACACAGTCGACTGTCATTTGGACAGGCGCATGTGAGTCGTTCATCAGTAACCTGTGCGAAATAATCAGAAAAGGCCCAAAACTATATTGTAATAGTCTGTGCATAACAGACGACTGTAGAACAAAACACAGTCGACTGTTTTTGAGACAGTCGACTGTAAACTGTTCAGCAGTCGGCTGTTATAAACAATCCTAGCACAAACAATAAAGAATTGAATTGGGATCAAAGGACAATTGATCTAATGAAGTCCTATGACTGAATGTAGATGTGTGTGAGTGCTCCATCAAAGTTCTACTTCTAAGCTACATACTAGAAGAGATAAAAGAAAAATTACATTGACGAATAATCTCTTCTTTCCATCGTATGAGCTTTAAGTCTTTACGGAGCTTCAATCAACATCTATGATCATCCAATTCATGTCATTTGCCTTCAATGACGTTTGTGAGTCATCCATTGCTAGTAGATCTTCATAATTAGCTTAGGCAATGGATTAACTGCAAAATAGGGGATTAGTCACAAGTATTTATGTTTGCTCCTCATTAACACCAAATAGGGAGAAGTCCAATACTCAACAAATACTACATAAATAAGATTTCAATTCTCCTCATTACGTTTTCTTCTTCCTTTGTTGCATATGTTGCTGCCACCCATTTCTTCTTCTTTCTTCTTTTCTGTGTTGATGCCACCTTCGCTTTCATCTTTTATTGTTTCTTTCATTCATCCAATGCCGAGTAATAAACTTAACTTTTAGGTTAAATGAGTAAAGAGTTTATTGAAATTATTTTGATATTTTTTCCATTCAAGATCTATTTTATCGCTGTAAAGGAAATATGTTATCCTTTAATAGTTATTCTCCACTATTTTTAAGAGATAGACAACATCTAAAAGATGTTATAACTAACCCTTTTAGTTATCAAGATTTACGTATACACAATGCCTGATATGAACACCCGAAATGATCCTATATCTCCTATAAATTGTCTAATTTACGCTATTCGATATGAAAAAAAACCTTGTCTAATATGATTCCAATATTCAATATTTAGACCTTTACTTAAATCTTGAAATCATTTCAAGGGGCACTGACTTACTGCGGACCACTAGATTGGTGGCTGGGTCTTAACATCTCAAAGAAGTATATGTAGAGAGAAAATTGTTTGCATTTTTAAGAAAAGTAGACAAAATCAATTACTGTGTCAACCATTGTGCAACATGGAAATTGAAAAGGTGAGAAAGATATTCTGTCCTTTTGGTTGCCTAGTAAAAAAAGACCATGTGACAGGTCTTTGGGTTCTTATATAAAGGAAAAACATAAAATTCAATAAACATTGAGATAATATAGCATCACCAAATTGTCTTCTAAATGATAAGCTCAATCCCAATAACAGTACAACAACATCTGTAGCAATTAATGAAAAGAACATCAATGCACGGGGAGATGCATCTTATATATGGAAGATACTACAGTCAAAGGAAAAGAGGAGACAACATACACGGGAACTGACTTGGCTATATGTGATGTACAACCATAGGATGCCAATACTAAAGTCTTCGTACAAACTGCCAATTACAGCTTGCAATTCCAGAACTCTTTATGATGCGTATGAGCGGAGGGGTAGTATGATAATCTCTATAACAGAACGAAATGGTGCATGTTATGTAATTTTAGTGGAGAGCATACAGTGATGGTGAAAGTTGTATGCAACATCCCCTTAACAGCTGCTTAATAAAAGCACACTCTTAAGTGTTTAATGAAAGGATATAGGTGAGCAGCAAGACAGTTTCTTAGGCACCATTTTCTTAGGCGCCATGAGGGTTAGGTGGGTGGGTGGCTGCCAATGCAGATCTAGGAGGCCTAGTCCTTCTCAGCTGCACTAGGCACAAGGTGACCCAAGGCAGCTAGAGCCACCTCCTAGCATTTTTTAAGACATGAATCAGTAATAAACATATAAATGATATATAGAAACTAAATACCTTTATTCAAAAGATACCGTCAATTGTCAAACATCAGATGTCATTCAGATGTCATTATGCTTGAAATTCCTCCTTAAATTGTAATACCATATATGACCACAACTAATCTCTATGAAGCACAAACACTTCAAAATGAGTGGTGTATTAGTGTCGGTCATGTTGTGCACCGGCGCTTGCACAAACACTTGTCCGACACGTATTGAAGCTGTGTCCTCTTTTTAAAAATCCAAAAGGTCATGTGGTCAGAGCCAGGTCAGCATTACATCAGACCAAAAGGTCGTGCATTAGACACGTTAAATTCAGATGTCTTCGAGTAAAAATATAAAATAATGAGTTGCTTGACTAAGCAACAAAGATGCATGAACTAAGGTAGTAATTATATTTTATTGGATTTATTCATTTGATTCCTTTATGCGATTGCCAATTTTGGATTCTTGTCATTGAAAGTTCATATCATTTTACTCTATTTCTGCAACATAACTCATTGGGGACATCAAAGTCTACATACGCAGATGACGACGTAAAACCTAGCTCATTTAACTTTGGTTGGATGAAGAGTGGAACTAAGTCATATGTCACAGCTCCTAATCATGTTTTAGATTATGTTTAGTTATTTTTAATAGTTTCTCTTTCAGCTTAGTCATGCATCGGTTGTGGAGAATATTGTAAGCCTATATATAGGCCTCAAAACTTGTTTTATTTTGGGTGAAGAATATTGATGATTAATCACTTTAATATTTCTTTTGCATGAGAAAGGTCCAAATTCAACAAGAGGTTCAAATCCATTGGCGAGAAGCCATGTGTTCGTCTTCTATCTCCCAAACCTTAGATTAGTTCATTCATAACTTCACATCACACACATTTTCTCCTTTCGTTCTGTATCAAATTGGTACTAGAGCTGAAGTCCTAATCTTTATCATCTCCATTCTTTAGGTAGGTTTAGGTTTAAAAAATCAAAATTAAGTTCACGTTAATCTCCATCCCCCAACAAAACGATAACCATATGCCAAACCCTCATTTTTTACCGTCTTCGTCTAAAACCCGTCGCCGCCACTAGCTTCATCCAAAGCATTGACATCATTGTTGTCTTTATCAGAAGCCTCGGTTGCCGTTGTCGTCTTCGCCAAAGCCTCCACTGTCAATGTCTCCATCGTATATATTTGCCATCATTATGGCCTTCATAAAGGCCCCATCGTCGTCGCCATTTTTGTCAGTCGCCACAACCATCAACATCATGCCATCACAGGCCTCTGCTATAGTTTTCATCATTGGTGTGACTGGTCGAGCCTCTATGCAGCATCATCGAAGGCCATCGAGATCATCATGATCCACAAAACCCAATTATGGCACAGAACCGTCACAAAAATTGTTGGATTCACGATCGACATAAGATCGAGCAGCTTTGCTACAGTATCAACTTCATCAAGCTAGTTTTGATCCCAAGTTGAGCCACCAATCTGGCTCCAAATCGAGCAAATCCGAACTGAACTAACCAAACCAACTTAATCTTATAAATTATTGACTAGTCAAGAGCTCAAACCAAACCGTTAACCAAGCCGCTTCTACAATGCAGCTTGTTATTTTCTTAGGATTTTTTAATTTCGGCCTTCTACATTACAATTTTCTAATTGAGGGAATTTTCATGTTTTCAGCTATTTTCATGCCATGTTAACTATTTTGAAATTTTTGAAGCCGTTTTCAACATAATTTTCGAACCGTTTGAGCAACATACAAGCCAGTTAGAACTAATGCACATGCGTGTTTTCTTGGACATGCTCACCTTTTGTGACATTGATCATACATCATGCAACCCCCTCATTTGGTTTGAATTTTCTTTCCTGCAATTCAACTCTTTGTGAATACTATTTTTAATGCCACTAGTTTGCATAGATAATCCAACATTACATAAGCATGTAACCATAGAATTACCCTTTGAGGTATTACATTATTTTCAAATCCTTTAAGCTATTAAAATTACATTGTTAAAAGGAAACAAATTCATTGCCTGTTGAATTTTCTTCACTTCCAACTATCAATTTGACTGACAGTAGGATTGCCACATATTGAGTTTGTGCAGCATAACCCCTTTATATTACATATCACTTAAATTACATTCTTCAATAATTGTTGTGCTTCTTTACAATAACATATATTTAAGTTGATCTTGTGTAATCTTTCATATAGCATTGCATTGGCATGTCATACATCCTAGCTAAGACTATGATTAAATTTTTACAATAAAGTATTTCAATTTATCATTTAAAATCTTCAGAAAAATTGGTCCAAATGCATATGTTGTGAATCAATCGTCTGACTACGGTTTAAGATCACTTTTAATATAGAAGATTTAATAGGTTATACAAATCCAACAACACCCACTGACCTTTTCTTTAAGCCTTTACATGATATCATCATACCATCATCTCCACTAAACATGCATCCACCACCCATACCGCATGCATGCAAGGAACCAATTGATCATATTTCAGATAACCATGTAATATCAACCAGAAGATGAGACTATCCGAATTATTTGGTTCATTGGAAAAACCACCCAAAATCGGATAGTATATGAATTCTCATAGCAGAGCTACATAGGATATATCCAGATTTGCTCGAGTATTGTGACAGCTGTCACAATTTGCACTCGTTTGAGCCGAATTACTTCCATCCAAGGAGATCTGTGGGGACATCAAAGTCTGCACACACAGACAGGGACGTAAGAATTAGCTCGTTTCACTTTGATGGGTGAAGAGTGGAACTGAGCCATATATTAAGGCACATACTTATGTTTTAGTTTATTTTTATTTTTTAATAAATTATTTCTTTAAATTTAGTCCCACATCGATTGCGAAATGTTGTTAGCCTATATATATACACTAGTCATTATCCGTGCCCATATGGCACTGTTTATTTAATGGCTGAGTTCCCCCCCCCCCAACAAATTTCAAGTTCCCCCAAATTTCAAGTTTTTCCTCAAAATTTTAAGTTTCTCCCCCAAAATTTAAGCCCCCCAAATTCAAATCTTCCACGTAAATTTCCCCCCAAAACTTATCTCAGTCCTAGTCATCAAGCCATTATCCTAGTCATAAGCCCCTTTGTCCTAGTCACTTGTCCTAGTAAGACAACATTCAAATTCTTCATCAAAAATAGAATAGATTTCAAGTTCCCCCAAATTTTTCAAGTTCCCCCAAATTTCAAGTTTTCCCCCAAAGTTTCAAGTTTCCCCCCAAATTCAAGTTTTCCCCCAAAATTTAAGCCGCCCCAATTCAAATCTTCCCCACAAATTTCCCCCCAAAACTTATCACAGTCCTAGTCATCAAGCCATTATCCTAGTCATAAGCCCCTTTGTCCTAGTAGGACAACATTCAAATTCTTCATCAAATATAGAATAGATACATACATACATATATATATCTATCTTACAATTGAGGAGGCTTTGCCACGGGTTTGTCCCATGTGGCAAAGTCCCCTCAACCGTGGGGATTCCCGTAAATTAACCCCCCCCCCCCACTTTCCATTAAATTGCACAAAAACTCCCATCCCCTTTTACATTTTGGTCCTTTTGGCCTCCATATTTGCGTGCTTCCTCCCTTCCCCCTTCCGACGATGCCGATACACACACCCACAATTTCCGCTCTTTCTCAGTTGCTAGCGTGCACCGTGCTGTGTTCGTGTGGGGTTGTTTTTGCTCCGTGCACCAAGTGCACGGGCAATTTCTAGTATATACATATATAGTGATACTCTGGTGCGAAAACTGGGTTTTTCGCACGGTGCAAAAACTTTTTTAAATTTTTTAGAAATTTTCTTTGCAAAATTTTTTTTGATGTTTAATTCATACAATTATATACCCCAGGGAAAATAATGAGTGAACTCTAGGAGGATTTGAGCACCAATCAAACCGTTACAGAATTTACCGATTTCAGAAGATAGCACTTTTTGTAATGCTTTGATCAAAGGCCAAATCACGTTATTTTTCAACTATTATTTTTTGAGGAGTGTATAACATGAAATGTAGGTGGAAAAAATTTGAAAAAAAATTCACAAAAATAAAAAAATTTTCGCACGGAAAATTCCGTGCGAAATGTTCTCATTTGAATATTTACCTCTATATATATATATCTCTCTCTCTCCTTTTCTAGTGAGGGAAGCTCCCCCCTTTGCGATTGTTGGTGACTGATGTTTCCCGTCGGCGCTCATCGCCGGCTTGGGGCAGTGAGACCCCGAGTTTTACCAATTCTCTGATCCTAACCCCCCTCCCCCCTTCCTGGGTGCTATTGTTCCCCATGGCTTCCTCAAGCTCTGGTAATTCTTCTTCCTCTTCCTCGGGCGATGGTAATCCTTCTTCCTCTTCCTCAGGCGATGATGATCTTGGGCTGCCAACGGCGACGGACGGCAAGGCTCCAAGTTCTGTTGGTGATGGCGCGGCTCCCATTGATGGCTGAGTTACGATTGTGGCCAAGCGACGTACAGACAAGGGAGTTTTGCCTCTCCCCAATGCTCCGATGAAGTCTGATCGGACCGCCAATGGACCTGTTCCGGCAGGCTGTCGGCCAACTCATAAGTTTGTGGCACCCCCTCCGCCCTCTTCCTGTGGTGGCAGGCCTCCGCTTGCTAGGGCTTCAACCCCCGCATCAGGTGCCCCCAGGTGCTCGACCAAATGCCTAAATCGTATGTCGTCAATGTTCCTTGTTACTCCTCTGCCTCCACGTCCACCTCTTTCAGTGACATATGTGCCTCCAGGAAACTAGTGGCTCCACGCAACGAGCTATTGTTCACCGCTCCCTCTTTCTCTGATCGAGGGTTGTTTGTTAATCTCCCTCCCTCCGATGTAGATGATGCCTCAAATCGTTGGGCCAACTCTCTCGTGGGCTATGTGGTGGGTGGTCGTCCCTACTATGGGCACCTTCGCTCTTGGGTTGGCCGCTCCTGGAAAACCAAGGGTGATGTTCGTCTCCATACAAGGGAAAACGAGTTCTTCCAATTCGACACTGAGGCGGATTGCGTGGAGGTGCTGCACAGCGGCCCTTGGATGTATGAAGGGAGATTGGTGGTGTTGCGTTGTTGGACGCCGGACATTGGGTTACACAAAGATCTTCTCTTCGCCATTCCTATGTGGATACGCTTTCCTCATCTACCTATCCAATTTTGGTCGACGGCCATACTAGGCAAGCTCGCAAGTGTAATCGGACGGCCCCTCTTCACCGACGACGCCACGGCTAATGCCACGAGACTTTCTTATGAATGTTGCTTCGTTGAAGTAGATTACTCTTCGAAATTCCCCGACTCTGTTCGGGTGTGCGTCGGTGGAGGGGAGCTCACATCGGTGGCAGTTGAGTATAAGCGGTGCCCCCCAGTGTACACGTTGCTGCTGTTTTGGCCATGATTTGGCGCAGTGTCCCTCCCCCAGTCGGCAGCCATCGACTTCCTGATGCCCCAGCAGAGCTGACGAAGCAGCCTCTGCCGTCGATGCAGCCCTCCGAGCCCACCGTCCCTCTGCGACACCTCGTCCAACAGTCGGCGGGGGGAATCTCCCCACTGCACCGACAGCACTGCCGCTGTAAGTTCTGTGCTCCCAACGCCCCCTCATGTCCCCCTAGGCTCCCCACCATTCTGCTGTGTGTATCCCTCCCTCCTGTGGGTATCCCTCCCCCTGCTGCCTTCGGAATTGTAAATGCTGGGTTACTTTGGATAACCCAGTCGAGGCTCATGTCGTGCCTGCGCGTGTGGTAACAGGATCTAAAGTGGCTGCTGATACTGTTGAGGGTGGTGGAAGCTTGCAGCCGCAGTCTCTGGTTGCTGACTCTGCTGGGTCTGAGGAGGTCACTGTTGGTTGATTGGGAGCAGCTACGGATTCTGGTGCTGATGTTCTGTTGGCTGGCCTTGTTTGCGGTGGAGAAGACATTGTTTGCCCTGTGATGGTTAAGTCGTGTACTGATGGGGTCTCCCCTGGCTTGGATGTGCTCAACCCTACCGACTCTCTTGTGGATGCAGGCCCTCCTAGCGTGGCTGTTGGAGTTGGTGCTGCGGCTGGAATTGGACTTGATGAAGCTCAATATCCCGCCCTTGGGTCGTCGTCAACTGGGTCGCAGGATCGTAGGAAGTCTCTCCCCTTTCGCTCCCCTCCACCTACCCACCCCCAACAAAAAACCCAATCTCTTCCTCGGCCCACCCCCCAGTCAACATCCCAAAATTCACGTCCCTCTCATCCATGTCCGAACCCCATGACTAATACTAACCCGGAATGGACCTTTGGAGCTGAAGCCGCTCATGTGGATCTTCCTCCTAAATCTTCAGTACCCGAGGAGGTGGCCTCTACTCGGGTTGTGTGTAACCGCGCCATCCACAAAAGTAGTTAACTGTCAGTCCTCGCTTGGAATGTTAGGGGTCTAAATTCCAAGGCTAGGAGGCGGGACGTGGCTCACTACGTCAAGATGGAGTTTCCTTCGTTGGCCTCCTTGAGACTAAGATTTTTGATCCTGAGGGGAGGAATTGAGGCCTCCTGCTTCCCTAAGGATTGGTGCTCCTTCCACAACTATGTTCGTATCCTTAAAGGGAGAATCTGGGTTTTTGTTGATCCTTCCATCTGGGGCTGCTCCCTTCTCTCCTCCTCTGACCAGCATATTTCACTACGATGTAGGAACCATGGTGGGCTCTCTACTATTATCAGTTTTGTTAATGGTTCTAACCTTCCGGGGGAAAGGATTAGACTTTGGGCTGCCTTGGTCCAGAATAGTTCCTTAGTTGCTACTGAGCCTTGGGCAGTTTTGGGGGATTATAATGTCACCCGTTTTGTAGGAGAGAAAGTGGGAACGTCGGCTCCTCTCCCCATCCCTCCTTGACGACTTCAATAGTTGGCTATGCTTGTGGGCTTGACGACATCCGTTGCACTGGAAACCCCCTTAGCTGGAGCATTAACAGTGTTATGGATCGCATCTCCTGCAGATTTGATCGGTGCTAGCCAATGGTCCTTGGTTGAACTCCTTACCTGATTCATTTTCCTCCTACCTCCCCCATGGGACTAGCGACCATGCCCCCCTCCTCCTGCATATCATCCCCCCTGTGGACACTGGACCCAAGCCCTTTAGATTCTTCAATCATTATCTTCAAATCCAGGGATTCTCAGCAGTTATTGGAAGAGTGTGGCATGATCATTATTCTGGGTCCCCAATGTTTAGGCTTATTTCTAAGCTTAGGCGCTCAAGTCTGCCCTTCGTGCCTGGCATGAGGCGCGCAACTTCTCCCCCCTCCCCCTCTGCTGCCCTTAGAGATGAGATTTCTTCAGTTCGTGGGACTAGAGGTTTTGATCAGTCCCCTGAGTTGATTCAGAGGGAGCGTACCCTGAATGATGGCCTTACCTACTGCCTGGACTTGGAGGAGAGTCGGACTAGGCAGAAGAGCCGTCAGATTTGGCTCTCGCATGGTGATAGGAATTCCAAATTCTTCTATGCTGCCATGAAGGATTGGGCTGCCCGGAACAGTCTTCTACACCTGGTGGGTCCTGATGGGGACCCGGTCGCCAAACTTGCTATCTTGCACATTGAGGCGGTGGATCACTTCACCTCCCTATTCTATCAGGAGTCATATTGGAATGTGTTTCCCAATGTAGTTCTGAAGCATGTGTTATCTCCTGAGGCTTGTACCTGGATGGGTAGGGTTGTCACTGATGTGGAGATCAAGGATGCCCTATTCGCTTTGGATAAAGACAAGTCTCCTGGGCCTAACAGTTTTCCCTCTTCCTTCTTCCAGGAGCTTTGGGGGACTGTGGGACGGGATGTTCTGGCTGCGGTTCACTCTTTTTTCTCCTCTGGCTCTCTCCTCCAGCAGATGAACCACAACTTCCTTACTCTTGCGCCTAAGACTACTGAGGCTGCCTCTCTCTGATTACCTCCCATCTCCTGCTGCAATGTCACCTTCAAGATTATTTCCAAAATCCTCAGTCGTCGCCTCGCCCCAGCCATTCCGGAGCTTATTTCATGAAACCAATCTGCTTTCATTAAGGGCCGGTTGATCTCAGACTCCACTCTCCTTGCCCATGAGATTATTCATGATTATTCTGCCTCGCTTGGCGCGAGGGCTTGCATTCAGCTTGATCTGCGGAAAGCTTTTGACAGCATCAACCGTGAGTTCATCTACTATATCCTGCATCGCATGGGCTTCCCCCCGTCTCCATCCACTGGATCTGGGAATGTGTCTCCTCCCCCTCCTACTCGGTTCTCATGAATGGCTCCCCCGCTGGTTTCTTTAGTGGCAACAGGGGCATCCGCCAGGGGGGACCCCATCTCCCCGTTCCTCTTCGTCATTGTCGTGGAGTTCTTCACTATCCTCATGGACATTGCCGCCCATTCTAGAGCCATTCGGCCCCCTAGGCTGTGTGTTCAGGGCATCCCCTCCCACCTACTTTCTGCTGATGATATGCTCATTTTCTGCAAGGCGTATGCAGCCTCCTTTGACGCCTTCAATCAGTTGTTGACTACTTTCCACCTTTTTATCGGCCTGGATGTCAATAAGGGGAAGAGCAAACTTCTTAGAAGGGGTGTTGGGTTGGGGATGAGCTCTCCTCTCTCCTGGGCATCCCTATTGCCACTACTCCTGTCAGGTACCTTGGGCTACCCCTTTCCACCACTTACCCTGCGGAAAAGCATTTTACTAGCCTGGTGGACAAGTGCAGGGCTAAGCTCTCTACTTGATCCTCCAAACTCCTTTCCGTTGATGGGCGCATTGAGTTGGTTCGTACTGTCATACATGGCTTTGTGTCCTATTGGATCCAGTCCTTCTGCATTCCTTCCTCAGTGTTGGCTACCATTGATCGTCTGTGTAGAGATTTTATTTGGGGGTCCAAACTCCATCTTTGGAAGTGGGGTGACATGTGTAGGCCCGGTAGTGAGGGGGGATTAGTTTTCGCTCCCTTCAGGAGGTAGGCATGGCAACGAGGTCAGACTCAAGTGGTGGCTTCTCCATTCTCCTTCCCCTTGGACAGCTTACATGAGGGGAGCATATTTGAAGCACACTCCTTTCTTCCTGTGTGATGTGACGGTCTTGGATTCTGGTTCATGGAGGCATATCCTTCGAGCCCGCGACGCCTCTTCCAACTGCCTGCGCCGTGTGGTGGGGGACGGGTGCACCTCCTCCTTCTGGCTTGACCACTGGCTCCCCTGTGGGGCCTTTGCCAGCGTCTGTGTTCCGCCTCCTGCCTCTCGTTATGCTTGGGTTGCGGATTTTTGGGAGAGTGGTACTTGGAAGATCCCAAGCTGCATCAGCCATCTTGCCCATCTTTTTTCGGCCACTGCCCTGGGTGAGGGGGTGGATACGTGGGAGTGGATCCTGTAGGGGGCTGTTCACTTCGGTCTGCTTGGGCCTCGACCCGCCGTCTCTCTCCTCCGTTCTGGCTGCGCTCTGTTGTTTGGTACCCAGGCACGTGCCTAAGTATGCCCTCTCTCTCCTTCGTGCTCTTGCTGATCGCCTTCCTACCTCCCACCAGCTGGCTCGTCGCGGTATTATTGATCAGTCCCCCTGTGTGTTGTGTACTCATCCTGAGACTGCTAGACACCTCTTTTTCCGTTGTGAGTACAGTTCTTCTGTGTGGGAGTCTTGTAGGCTCAAGCTGGGCCTACCTACTAGTTCCAAGTCTTTGTACGTCGTTGCCCACCTCTTGCGACGTCAGTTTGGAGCCAGGGGAAGCTCTCTGATGTGGGACGTCTCTCGCTTCTTGCTCTCTCCGCTACTATCTGGCACATCTGGAAAGAGCGGAACAGCTGCATCTTCCAAGCCCAGTCTCTCCCGAGTTCGTCCCTTTTGGCCAGGATTTCTTTGGACATAGCTGCTGCGACGCCTCCCCTTGCGGATGACGAGGATGTGTCTAGTCCCATTTTTGAGAACTGGGGGTTGGTCTGACCCCAGTTCGTTGTATAGCTTATAGCCTCTCTCCTTCTATGTTTGATCTTGCTCTCTATTGTTCATACTCTGGTGACTGCTTTTGCCTCTCCCAGAGTTGCGCCGCTTGTTGGTTGCTTGCCGCTGTGGTTACTTGTACATTTCTTATTGAATATACATACTCACTTATCTTTCATATATATATATTTACGGGATTAATGTAGAACAGGTGCCACCTGATCCAATGGATCAGATGCAAGACACTAAATGGTGGGGCCTGACGAGTACAAGCCCATGTGGGGGCTTGTACTTCCCACCTTTTTTGTGTCTGGCCACCTGATCCATTGGATCAGGTGGCAGCTTTTCTACATTAAATCCTATATATATATATGAGGAATAAAGAGACATATGGGCCTAAGCTGTCAGTGCAGGAAATTTTTCCTGCGCTGGCAGCAATTTGGGGGGTCAAAAAATATTTTTTCAAAAAAAATTCCAGTGTGTTCTCCAACTTGTTAACTAGCTCCCCACCAATTTTCAAGCTGATATAATACCGTTTGAGCATCCGTTCATCGATTTCAAAAATGTTGCGCTGACAGTTCGGAATTCTGGAGTGATTTTTTTGAAATCGATGAACGGAGGCTCAAACGGTGTTGGATCAGCTTGAAAATTGGTGGGGAGCTAGTTAACAAGTTGGAGAATACACTGCAAAAAAATTTTAAAAAATATTTTTTGACCCCTAAAATTGTTGTCAGCGCAGGAAAATTTTCCTGCGCTGACAGCTCAGGCCCATATCATATATATATATATGAATATGTATATGTGCTGACAACGCAGGAATTTTTTCCTGCGCTGTCAGCGATTTGGGCCATCAAAAACAATTTTTAAAAATTTTTTTGCAGTTGGTTCTTCAACTTGTTGGCTAGCTCTCCACCAAATTTCAAGTCAATCCAACATCATTTGAGCCTCCGTTCATGCGTTTCAAAAATGTTGCGCTGACAGTTTGGAATTCTGGAGCGGTATTTTTGAAACGCATGAACGGAGGCTCAAATGGTGTTGGATTGGCTTGAAATTTGGTGGGGAGCTAGCCAACAAGTTGAAGAACCAACTGCAAAAAAATTAAAAATAATTGTTTTTGATGGCCCAAATCGCTGACAGCGCAGGAAAAAATTCATGTGCTGTCAGCACATATACATATTCATCATATATATATAAGAGAATAATGTGTATCATACGCCATATGAGAGGGTCTCTCATATTCCCTCTCACATAAAGGGGGCAAGTACAACAAGTACAAGCCCATGTGGGCTTGTAGGCTTGTACTTGCCCCCTTTATGTGAGAGGGAATATGAGAGACCCTCTCATATGGCGTATGATACCCATTATTCTATATATATATATATATATATATATATGAACTTAATTTATTTTGGATGAAGAATATTGATGATTAATTGCTTTAAAATTACTTTTGCTTGAGATGTCTGGATTCAATAAGAGGTTGAAATCTCCTGGCAAAAGGTCGTGGGTCCCTAATATATCCCTTAAATCATAGCTTACTTCTTCCCCAATTTCCCCACTATAACTCTCTTTTTCCTTCCATTCTGCATCACTCATTAATCAATATATAATGTAATGTTAATTATACTAGTACGTGGGCACATGAAAGAGGAACTATTAACCATAGATGCCACTAATTATATATTATATTCAAAGTTTTTATTAGATAGTATTTCTGACCTAATGGGCTTTATTTTCACAGCGTTAAATTATTGAAATTTTGTTTTAATATGTTTCTTTTTAAAGTGGAGCAGCATTCTAATCTAATATGATATCATATCTTACATTATTGTAAAGTTTTTTAAAGCAAAATGAAATTCTAATTTGATATTAATTATTATTTTATATTTCTTATACATTAATATTATTTACTTATTTTAGCTAATTTTCTAATATTTGTACATTTAGATTTTTATTCTGTAAGTTTTAAGATTCTAATTTGATGGGTTTCCTTATAAAATTTCAAAAATTAAATTCTAATATAAGCTATGTTGAATATTGGACTCCCCGGATTTGGTTTTGGATGATGAGCAAACATAAATAATTCATGAACTAACAATTTGTGAGCGCAGTATTGGAGATCGTCGCCAATTTCACGAGAATATTCAAAGCGACATCTCAACACTTCCAAAAGCTCGTATTCAAGCCTAAAGCTTCGTTGAAGCTCCTGCAACGCTTTGGAAGTTATGAAGATTCAATCGAAGCTCTCAAAGACCGTTTATTAAGGTTTTATTTATAGTCTTTTAGTTTCGATTGATAGAATGTTAAGCCTTGAGTATATCTTACGTTTCTATCTTCATTACGCTCATTTCGTAGCTCTAGGATCCTTGCACAAGTTCATTCTAACTTCCTCGAAGCGTCGCGCTTCGATTCGGATTTGTTTGTGCATGTTAGTTGGTACAAGAACAAGTACTGACCGACTAGATGGTGATCTAGTCGGTCGGCAACTGTTCTTGGACCGACTAGTTTGATTCCTTAATTTCTTGGACTTTACTGTTTACAGTTAGTCGGTCTACGTTGACTCACCGACCGACTAGTTTGTGAACTAGTCGGTCAGTGATGCTTCTTTGACCGACTAGTTGTGACTTACTGTTCACTCTAAATTTCTCCTGAGCTACTGTTTACCGTTAGTCGGTCTAAGAACGTTTGATGACCGACTAGTTGACAATCTAGTCGGTCAACTTTTGTTCTTGGACCGACTAAGTCACTTTGCTTTCAGACTAAGTTATTTTGCCTCTTAGTCGGTCTACGTTCATTGACTGACCGACTGGTTGTGAAACTAGTCGGTCAGAAAGTGTTCTTGGACCGACTAGATTTCTAGGTCTGAAATTCTATCTCTTCTCAGATCTACTCTTAGTCGGTCCACGTTGTTTGGCTGACCGACTAGTTGATGAACTAGTCGGTCAGTGATTGTTCTTTGACCGACTAATTCTCACAGATTTCTATCCGTTGATGAATGACCTAACTTGTGTTTTTGGGTTCCTATAAATACGAACCTAGGTCATTTCTATCTAGGTAAGAGCTTCCATTCAGAGATTCATTGAGATCAAAAGAGATAGCTATTCTCCCTCAAATCTAAAGCTCTCTTCCTCACAAGAAACCCATTCTCTCTCATTTCTAGATCTAGAGAGAAGCTTGTTCTTGGTGAGCTTTTCAAGCTATTGCTTGATCCAAGTCTCCAACTCTTCCCTAGGCACCCATTGCTGCTCATTTCCTTGGTGCTAGGGCTTGGTGACTTCATCTTCCTCAAATCCTTCATTCCACCTATTGGGTAAGAAAAACTCAAGGTATAGGATTTTGTGGTAAGAGTATTTATTTCATCTAAACTCTTTTATATTGCTTATTGGCTCTCTCGGTTGTGAGAGAAGTTTGTGATCCCGGGTTGTGGGATTCACTTTGCCATTGCATGTATGATTTGATCTTGTGAAGGTTTTTCACAAGATATTCATAGTGGAAATCTTGAGTTAGGGTTTCTAACTCAAGTATCCGGAGGGGATCCGGGTGGTTGGGACGTAGGATCACCGGGAACAAGTCGGGGAGACTTGGGTGGATCCGAACCCATTAACATCGTTTGTTAGCATTGTTAATTTCATTGTTGTCATTCAATTTAAGCTTCCGCAAATTGATTTGGTAGTTGTGTGCAATTTAATTTGGAATTATACGCCTTATTATTTTAAAGTACTATTCACCCCCCCTCTAGTACTTGTGCGGTAGCTGGTAGGGCATTACATTTGGTATCAGAGCCAGATACTCAGCTATGTCTGCCAACGACAACAAGACCGTGCGTCCACCTTCCAACTATGACACCTTCAGGAACCGTGAAGGAGCATCTTCCGTGATGGAAGGACATTCCTCTACGAGGCCTCCATTCTTCAACGGTACCAACTACGGGTACTGGAAGTGTCGGATGGAAACCTTCCTCCGAAGTGCATCTTTATGGAGAACTACAATGAAGGAGTATATTGAACCCGAAGAAGAAGATTTTGAGAAATGGACTACCGCGGAGGTCGCCGCGGAGGTAAGCAATGCCAAGGCAATGAACGCCTTGCAATGTGCATTGGAGCCCGAGGATTTCAATAAGATATGCACATGTAAGAGTGCATATCAAATTTGGAACTCCCTCCTCATTCTACATGAAGGGACGAGTAGGGTAAGAGACTCTAAACTCGTAGTCGTAACCAAAGATTACGAAATGTTTCATATGCAACAGGGCGAGAAGATGAAAGAATATTACGCTCGCTTCGTTGACATAATAAACGAGTTAGAGGCCCTCGGCAAGACCCACACTCAAAAGGAGAAGTGCTTAAAGCTTATTGAAGGACTTCCCTCTTCTTGGGAAAAACGTACCTTCGCCATCGAGGAAGGTAATGACATGAACAAATATACCGTAGTTCAACTAATGGGTACCTTGATGTCATACGAGGCACGCAAAGATAGCAAGGTGAAGCTACAAGAAAAGATGAAGTCATATTTGAACCTAGATGCGCCTAAGAAAAAGGCGATTGCATTCAAGGCGGCTTCATCCACCTCTACCGATGATGAAGAATCGGAAAACGAGTTGGACTTGGAGTCCATGGCACTCATGGCCAAGAAGTTCAACCGTTTCTTCCGAAAAGGTAACTTCAAGAACAAAGCTAAATTTGGTTCTACTAACGCCTCTTCCTCTCCTTTGTGTTTCAAGTGTAATAAGCCGGGACACATGAAAGCGGAGTGTCCCCTCAATAAGCACAAGGAGAAGTGGAAGGCGCCAAAGTATGACAAGTCCAAGAAGTACACGAAAGGAAACAAGAAGGGACTTGTCGGAGCTACCTTCACCGACTCCGAGGATTCCTCAAGCGGAGAGTCGGATGATGAGCAAGTGGAGCAAGCACACATGTGCTTCATGGCAAGAGAGGAGCACGATCAAGGATCCTCCTCTTCCGATGATAGTGATGAAGAAAGCGATGAGGTAACGATGGATGATCTTAGGGATGCTAACACTCAACTATGGTCAAAATACACTAAGTTAGTAAATAGATATACTAAGGTAAAAGATGACCTAGCTAGCATTCAAACATCGCCTAAGACTATCATCACCAACAACGACACCGTTGTTGAAGAGTTAAGAAATGAGATTGTGAATCTCAAATCTAAACTTGAACATGCTAGCATTGAGGATGTGGAAGAACATGAGATAGCGGATTTAACTTCTCAAAACTCGACTTTGAGTATTGAGAACGAGAATCTTAAATCTCGTGTTTATGTGCTCACATCGCAAATATCCACTTTGGATACTTCTTTGCGTTCTCTCAAAGAGAAATATGAGGACACATTGGGCCGAATCAACAAATTCAACAAGGGTAAGGGCCATTTGGATAATATCTTAAAGGATTTACTTCCGGCCAAACACCACATTGGCTTGGGATATATGATGGGAAATTCATCCAAGTCGGTCACTACTTTTGTTAGGCCAACTTCCGAAGCCTCAAGGAGTGGGAGCAAACACTCTATTGGTAGTTCATCTACCAATGGTGCTTCCACCTCGTCCACACCCTCTTTCGGAAAGAAACCCACTTTGGGTGGACCTCCAAAGAAGGGGCATGCCTACATGTACACTAATAACATGCCACGTAGGAACACACGTCCTACTCCACCGTCTCACACTTATGATGATTTTTATGCAACACATTCCCGGGCACGTGCACACCAAGTGAGACACCCTCACGCACGTGTTTCCACACATGCATATGTACACCCACCTCATCATATGAATAATTCTCATCGTGCACCATTCCATCATGTCACGTATGCCTATCCACAACATGCATCACGTAGAAATCAACGCCGTATGCATGCACCCAATAGGATGATGGCTCCCAAAATTTTCACTATTTGGAGCCCAAAGGACACAAGCATGGACGAAAAACAAATGTATATGAATGCTTATTTTTCGGATGTTGTGCATAGTAAGAATTATGTGGGGAAGTCTAAGTCCACTTGGACTTGGCTTCCAAAGGTCTAATCCCTTGGACCCAATGACCTTGGGTACCATGATATGAAAGTGTCTATTTTTAGGTACTCAAGGAAAAGAAAAAGAAAAGGAGCAACGAATTTAAATTTAGCTCCAAAGGGAATTGGATACTCGATAGCGGGTGCTCCAAACACATGACGGGCGACGCTCGTTTGCTCTCCGGAGTGGTTCCCATTGCGAATGGAAACCGCGTCGTATTTGGAGGCAACGAGAGCGGAACCATCATAGGTGTTGGTAAAGTCGGTAACCCTTCTAAACCATTAATTAGTGATGTTTATCTTGTTAGTGGTTTAAATCATAATCGTATTTCAATAAGTCAACTTTGTGACAAAGGTTACAAAGTTAGCTTTGCGAAAGGATTGTGTCATATTTTAAGAAAGGATAATGAAAAATTATTATTTTCCGGAACTCGTCGTAAAGACATTTATATTTTGGATCTTCCTAAGTCATATGAACAATGTCTCGTTGCCAACACAAGTGAACAACACTTATGGTATCGACGCTTTGGACATGTGAACTTTGGAACACTATATAAGCTTTCAAAATTGAATTCCATTAAAGGTTTTCCGAAGCTTGTTTTTGAAAAGAAAAGTTTTTGTGATTGTTGTCAACGCGGCAAGCTTCCTAAATCTTCATTTAAACCTAAGAAAAGCATCTCTACTAAACGGCCACTAGAGCTATTACATCTAGATTTATTTGGGCCAACTAGAGTAGCTTCCTTAGGAAATGCAAGGTAGGGACTTGTCATCGTAGATGACTATTCAAGATTTACTTGGGTATTTTCATTGTGTAATAAAAATGAAGCTTTTGAAAACTTCACAATTTTTGTTAAGAAAGTACAAAATCTCTTAGGAACCACCATTGTCACTATTCGTAGTGATCATGGAGGTGAATTTGAGAATGAGTCTTTTGAGACATTTTGTGATGAAGTTGGTATTACTCACACCTTCTCTTTCCCTCGTGCACCTCCTCAAAATGGTGTAGTTGAGAGAAAGAATAGGACGCTAGTGGAGTGTGCTCGCACTATGCTTGATGATAGCCAACTTGGCCATCAATTTTGGGCGGAAGCGGTACACACCGCTTGCTATGTGTTTAATAGAATACTTTTGAGGCCCGGCACTAAACAAACTTGTTATGAATTGTTGTTTGGTAGGTTGCCTCAAGTTAAACATTTTCGTGTTTTTGGTTCGAAATGTTTTATTAAGAACACATATGGTAGTTTGGACAAATTCGATCCAAGATCCGATGAGGGGATTTTTGTCGGATATTCTTCGCGTAGCAAAGCCTACCGGATATTCAACAAACGAACCTCAACGATCGAGGAGTCGCTTCATGTCTCATTTAATGAAGGATTTGTTCCAACTCGAATTTCAAATGATAATGATTCTTTGGATGTTTTATGTGATTCATTTGATAATTCTAAGTCTAATGATTCTATTGATTTTATTGAGACTAACCCAACTAATGAAGTTGTTGAGAATGTTCCTAGTGATCAAGGTATTCCCAAACGGCTTCACACCGTTCGTGACCATCCCCATGAGCAAGTCATTGGCAATATTCAAGATAGTGTCAAGACGAGATCACAAGTCCACCACTTCGCAAATTGTGCCTTTGCCTCATCGATAGAGCCAAAGAATATTAATGAAGCATGCGAAGATAGCGCTTGGATCTTAGCCATGGAGGAGGAGCTCATTCAATTCGAGAGGAATGAAGTTTGGGAGCTTGTTCCATTGTCATCAAAGAACCACACCGTCATAGGGACAAAGTGGATCTTCAAGAACAAAACCGACAAAAACCAAGTCGTCGTCCGGAACAAAGCTCGGTTAGTAGCTCAAGGCTATCGTCAAGAGGAAGGTATCGATTTCGAAGAATCTTTCGCTCCGGTAGCTAGATTAGAATCAATTAGATTACTTTTGTCTTTTGCATGCTATAAGAATTTTAAATTATTTCAAATGGATGTTAAAAGTGCATTTTTAAACGGAGATGTCGTTGAGGAAGTTTACGTTTCTCAACCTCCGGGCTTCATAAATGAAAAATTTCCAAATCACGTTTTTAAACTAAAGAAAGCTCTTTATGGTTTGAGACAAGCTCCTCGAGCTTGGTATGATCGCCTAAAGAATTTTCTTTTGGATTTGAATTTTAAAATGGGCGAAGCCGATTCAACACTTTTCATTAAGCATGCGGATAATGATATTTTATTAGTTCAAATTTATGTTGATGATATCATTTTCGGTGCTACTAACTTCGCTCTTTGCGAAGAGTTTTCTAATGTGATGAAGGAACAATTTGAGATGAGCCACATAGGCGAACTCAAATATTTCTTAGGTCTCCAAATTCGCCAATTGAACGATGCAATCTTCATCCACCAAACGAAGTACACGGTGGAGTTGCTAAAGCGATTTGGAATGGAGAATGCCTCCGGGAAAAAGACTCCAATGAGCACGACTACGCATCTTGATAAAGATACGGGCGGAAAAGATGTAGACATTCGTCTATATCGAGGTATGATAGGTAGCTTACTTTATCTTACCGCGAGTAGGCCCGATATTATGTTTGCCGTATGTATATGTGCTCGTTATCAGTCTCAACCTAAGGATTCTCACTTAGTAGCGGTTAAACGTATTTTTCGCTATCTAAGTTACACTTTAGATTTTGGATTACTTTATCCGAGATCTAGCACATATGAGTTAGTCTCATATAGTGACGCTGATTATGCGGGATGCAAATCCGACAGGAAAAGTACTAGTGGCACTTGCCATTTTCTAGGAAATTCTCTTGTCTCTTGGTTTTCCAAGAAGCAAAATTCGGTATCACTTTCAACCACCGAGGCGGAATACATTGCCGCCGGTGCCGCTTGTGCCCAGGTTCTTTGGATGAGACACACATTGAAGGATTTTGGTATTCATTGTGATACTAGCCCTATCATGGTGGATAACCAAAGTGCTATTTGTCTTTCAAAGAATCCGGTGCACCATTCCCGATCGAAACACATAGATGTCCGACACCATTTCTTAGATGATCATGTTGCTAAAAAGGACATCATTTTAGTGTACGTTGAAACCCAAAAGCAAATCGCCGATATTTTCACGAAACCCTAAAGGAGGACTCCTTTGTGCGGTTGCGTCGAGAATTGGGGATTATGGGTGAATCCGAGATATAGGATTCATATTTAAATTCAATCATCTTGCATGCTAATATATATCGCGATATTTCATTCATGCTAGATTAATTGAATTTTTGGGAATTTTATGTGATTTATTTGAATTTATGATCGAATTCGTATTTCAATGTCGTATTTAAGATTTCGACGTTTTATGGGGTAATTTAGATGACTAATGAGTGAGTTAGGATGTTCCATCCAAGTGGTTTGTGAAGAGAAATCAAATTTCTACTTTTGGACTCTTCTAGTCGGTTTCAGTACACTTGTCAACCGACTAGATGCTCATCTAGTCGGTCAGCAAATGAACTCAGACCGACTAGATCAAGCAAATATCCATCTCCTATCATTTTCTTTCGTTAGTCGGTCATAGTACACTTTCCGACCGACTAGATTGAAAACTAGTCGGTCAGTAAGTATACTGCGACCGACTAATTCTAGCCCTAAAAATCCCTCTGTGCCTCTGTTTCGACTTAGTCGGTTCAAGCTCATTGACCGACCGACTAGATCGTAATCTAGTCGGTCAGTGCTTGAACTGTGACCGACTAAGTGTGTTAGGGCAGTTACGTCTTTTTGATTCCAGGCCGACTTATACTCATTTTTCGTTCGACTAATTTCTTAATTAGTCGGTCTTCTCTCCAGCTCACACTCGAAAACCCCAAACCCCCATCGAGCCCCTTCGCATTCTCGTCGTCTCCGGCCATATCTCCGGCCATCGCCGCCGTCCGCCGCCGTCGACTCCACCCCCTAGGTATCTTCCTCCCTCTCCTAGTTCGATTTCTTGCCCTAGGGTTCGATTTCTCCTCCTAGGTATTCTAGGGTTTGGTTTATTTTCGAATTTCTTGATTTCTAGGGTTGTTAGCTTGTGATCTCTAGGTTGCTTGCGATTTTCTTCGATTGATTGTGCTCGTAGTACTATGGCTAAGACTCGAATTCCTATCGCCTCTTCCGGGGCCTCTCCTATGACCGTAGAACAACCTTCGGACCCTAGGAATCCCCCGAAGCTTAAGCGTCGTGCCAAGTCTACCCCAGCCTCTCCATCTTCGCCTCCTCCTAAGAAGCCTAGGACTGCCATAGTCAAACCCCGTAAATCCAAGACCAAAAAGCCTATTCTTCACACTCCGGCTACTCCTCCCGATTCCGACTCTGAATTTATCCCAGAGGATGAGGCTACTAGGGAACCTACTCCACCTCCGAAGACCCGTAAGGCCAAGGGTAAAGCTCCTATGCCAGTTGGCGGTGTAGACATATCGTTGTGCCGCGATGACCCTCAGTGTCTCGCAGCGTACAACCGTATAGAGCACTGTCCACTATTGTTAGAGCATTACGTTCAGTTCTCTGATTTTCTCGGCCTTGCTGATCTTCTGTCTTATAGTGGCCTTCTAGATTATCTCCGATACGACCCCAAGGCCAATCCCAAACCGTACCCTCGCCTCGTGAAATTGTTCTATGCCAACCGTATTCGAGGCCAGTACGACGCCAGCCACTCCATTGAGACGACTGTCTTGGGAACTCCAATAGTTCTCACGGCAGAAATCTTGGGGGAGATCCTTGGTTGTGCGTCGTGTTGTCTCCTCCCTTCGGACATTTCCGTAGACGACATTTCTTCCTTGGATCAGTCTATTCTTTCAAAGATTTTCCAGGTTATCCCCTCCGCATTCATTGGTGTTCCATCGAAATCTTTTAAGCCGAATGCGTGGGTTCTTAACCTGATTATGAAGTCGTGTCTCCTCCCTAAGTATGGATCCTCTTCACTCCCATCCCAGCCGTTCTTGAAACTCATATACGCTCTTTTCTTAGGGTGCGAGATTAATTGGGCTCGCGTGATACTCGATAAGATAGATTCTTTCGAGTGTATACGCAAGACCAATAAGTCTGCGCACATTCCATACCCTTGCCTGTTGACTCTCGTATTCCGTCATTTCCGTGTCCCCCTCCCTCCTGACGATGAGCGTCCCTTGGGTACGCCTCTGAACGCGACGGCCGTGAAGAAATCTCTAGCGGCTCTTCGTCACGTGCAGAGGTCTACCGCATCTGCATCTCAGTCTACTCCGTCAGCTGCTGCAGCCTCCTCTTTCCCTGCTACATTGGACGATGACGTACGCTTACTTCGTCAGCACGACTCCCGTTTGGCTCGTACTGAGGAGGTAGTCTGCCGTATGGCTCGTATGATGGGGATTGAGCTTCCTCCTTCGGTGTCTGAGGCCGAGGAGATGGACGATGAGGAGCTTGACGAGCTTGCTACTTCTTTTGCTCGTGGCGATGAGGCCACTGCTGCTGCTGTTGCTGGTACTACCACTTCTGCTCCTGGAGTTGGCACCACTTCCGGTGCTCCAGAGCCTTCTGCTTCAGCACTTCAGTCTTCTGAGCCTGCTGCTGACCCTGTTGCTGAGCCTGATGATATTCCAGTTGACACTTCTGCTGTCGAGACCCTTGCTGCTGTTAAGCATGTTGCTGAGATCTCGACTCCTGCCCCGACGATTCCATCTGTTGAGACACCTCTACTCCCTGCAGATCCTGAGTCCACTCCGTCGACTGGACCCACGAACGCTGCAGATCCAGCCTCCTCCTCGTGATCGTTGTTCCGAGGACTCTCCATATACGCTTTGGATGATATATCTTTGCGAGAGTATTTTGGGTTAGGATTGAGTATGAGGGTTATGATGTTTTGATGTATTTTGGATGTTGTCGTTGTTGTAGTATTTATTTTGATGAGGATGATGATGATGATGTATTTCTTCTTGATGGGTATGTTGTATTTTGATGTATTGATATCTTCTTGGATGTACTCTTGATGTTATCATTTATATATATACATCGCCGTTGTCTTTATCTTAATTCGTCGTGCACATTTTAATATTCGTTGAATGTATATGAAATGTGATTTCGTCGCTCGTAGCATGCAAACTTGGTTAAATAGATTTAAATTCTATAATTGTATAGAATTGTTTTCCATGCACAAATTTAACCAAGAATATTGAATATTGAAGAGTATGTTTCTTTATTCAAGAAATGAATAAACATTTGGTATTTTTGATGATTTTGATTATCGTTGATTTTTTTAATGGAAAATTTGGCACACCTTGTTTTGATTTCCACAATTTTTCCCTTAGTGTCAAGTTGGTCCATTGCCTTTGTCTACGACTCCCGATGTTGGATTTTACATTTCCTAAATTGTTGTCGTTGTATGCCCCCCATTTTTGGGATTATGCCAAAGGGGGAGAGATAATGATAATAAATAGCGCAAATGAAAATTTAACTCAACTTCCAAGAATCTAGTTTGATATGTTAGATTCAGGGGGAGTTAAGATACATATAAGGATTTTCAAAATCCGATATTTCAAAAATCAATTCATTTTATTTATCTTACTCGTCTGCTTGATGCAATTCATTTATATTCATTTTGGAATTAACGTGTCATCAATGCAGGGGGAGTAAGTATTTTACATTTGAATTATTATCTTTGATTATTATTTATGTTGGTTTGTCATCACCAAAAAGGGGGAGAATGTTGAATATTGGACTCCCCGGATTTGGTTTTGGATGATGAGCAAACATAAATAATTCATGAACTAACAATTTGTGAGCGCAGTATTGGAGATCGTCGCCAATTTCACGAGAATATTCAAAGCGACATCTCAACACTTCCAAAAGCTCGTATTCAAGCCTAAAGCTTCGTTGAAGCTCCTGCAACGCTTTGGAAGTTATGAAGATTCAATCGAAGCTCTCAAAGACCGTTTATTAAGGTTTTATTTATAGTCTTTTAGTTTCGATTGATAGAATGTTAAGCCTTGAGTATATCTTACGTTTCTATCTTCATTACGCTCATTTCGTAGCTCTAGGATCCTTGCACAAGTTCATTCTAACTTCCTCGAAGCGTCGCGCTTCGATTCGGATTTGTTTGTGCATGTTAGTTGGTACAAGAACAAGTACTGACCGACTAGATGGTGATCTAGTCGGTCGGCAACTGTTCTTGGACCGACTAGTTTGATTCCTTAATTTCTTGGACTTTACTGTTTACAGTTAGTCGGTCTACGTTGACTCACCGACCGACTAGTTTGTGAACTAGTCGGTCAGTGATGCTTCTTTGACCGACTAGTTGTGACTTACTGTTCACTCTAAATTTCTCCTGAGCTACTGTTTACCGTTAGTCGGTCTAAGAACGTTTGATGACCGACTAGTTGACAATCTAGTCGGTCAACTTTTGTTCTTGGACCGACTAAGTCACTTTGCTTTCAGACTAAGTTATTTTGCCTCTTAGTCGGTCTACGTTCATTGACTGACCGACTGGTTGTGAAACTAGTCGGTCAGAAAGTGTTCTTGGACCGACTAGATTTCTAGGTCTGAAATTCTATCTCTTCTCAGATCTACTCTTAGTCGGTCCACGTTGTTTGGCTGACCGACTAGTTGATGAACTAGTCGGTCAGTGATTGTTCTTTGACCGACTAATTCTCACAGATTTCTATCCGTTGATGAATGACCTAACTTGTGTTTTTGGGTTCCTATAAATACGAACCTAGGTCATTTCTATCTAGGTAAGAGCTTCCATTCAGAGATTCATTGAGATCAAAAGAGATAGCTATTCTCCCTCAAATCTAAAGCTCTCTTCCTCACAAGAAACCCATTCTCTCTCATTTCTAGATCTAGAGAGAAGCTTGTTCTTGGTGAGCTTTTCAAACTATTGCTTGATCCAAGTCTCCAACTCTTCCCTAGGCACCCATTGCTGCTCATTTCCTTGGTGCTAGGGCTTGGTGACTTCATCTTCCTCAAATCCTTCATTCCACCTATTGGGTAAGAAAAACTCAAGGTATAGGATTTTGTGGTAAGAGTATTTATTTCATCTAAACTCTTTTATATTGCTTATTGGCTCTCTCGGTTGTGAGAGAAGTTTGTGATCCCGGGTTGTGGGATTCACTTTGCCATTGCATGTATGATTTGATCTTGTGAAGGTTTTTCACAAGATATTCATAGTGGAAATCTTGAGTTAGGGTTTCTAACTCAAGTATCCGGAGGGGATCCGGGTGGTTGGGACGTAGGATCACCGGGAACAAGTCGGGGAGACTTGGGTGGATCCGAACCCATTAACATCGTTTGTTAGCATTGTTAATTTCATTGTTGTCATTCAATTTAAGCTTCCGCAAATTGATTTGGTAGTTGTGTGCAATTTAATTTGGAATTATACGCCTTATTATTTTAAAGTACTATTCACCCCCCCTCTAGTACTTGTGCAGTAGCTGGTAGGGCATTACAAGCTACAAATGTGTAAATTCCCAAACATCCCAATACAAAGAAAAAAGAAGGTGACAAGAAAGGACAAGCTCTATTTCATAAATAAATAGCGTGGTAATAATTCCACTTGTATTTTGATATTTTATAATGATAATGTTTTTGTTCAATTAGTACTTCACAGTTTTAAATGATTACAAATTTTTTTGTTCAAAAAATTACTACAAATTTTTTCAAAAAAAGGTATAGTTTTTTATATTTACATAGAAAGAAAATAATTTTGATAATTGCTCTTTCCAATTGGCCCTATCATAATAATTAATACACCTCCTTGAAGAAAATGAAAGCACATGATGTAAGAAAGTTTTTAATGCAAACACAATGCATAGACATTTAAAAACTTCTCTTCCAAAAAATACAAACATAGTTTCTTGATAATTCAAAATAGTGACTTAATCTATGGCCCGTTTCTTTGGGGTCCCAATTCCAATAAGATCCCCCGCATCAGGTACTAATTTTTTTAACGTCTAATTAGATCGGGTAATTATTCAAATTAAGATAAGAATAGGAGCTCGTTGCTTATTTTTTACGTTTCGGATTAAGAAGATGTGAAAGCACGTATTAAATCACGGAAAATTCGAATTATGGTTTGAAACGGAATCATGTATTTACATGAAATCCCCAGTATTTTCATTTTCGACCGCTATCATCAGCTATGGGTTTTTAATACAGCAGTAAGAAGAGGCAATACAAAAATGTGTAAACTATAAAAACGGGTCACGGTGGATTGGTAGTGACATTACTTCTTCGGTTCGAACCATCAAAAAATACTCGGGAGTTCCTCTATTCAATCCTTTTCCTTCGTCTTGGTGAAGCAGGGTCAGGAACAACGAATCTCTTTATGATAGTTTTTATTTGTAAAGTCTCTATTCCTCGGCAATCGAAGCGACAAGACATAACTTTTACCAAAAGTTTTTTGTGATTCATTAGAATTTTTTTCTGTTCCCGACTCTACCCAAACTTTTGGTTCACCCCAACATTACCCACTTGTCGGTCGTAATGCCAGAGGAATCATTACCGCAAGGCATAGGATCTACACAAGGAAAAGCGCTTGCCATCCGTTGGTTATTAGGGGCATCCCGAAAACGCCCGGGTCGAAATATGGATTTCAAATTCACAAATACTGATTTCAACGGATATGTAATATAGAAAGTTCAAAACTTTCAAATACTTTCTTTAATCCCAAGTAAGTCAAAATTGGAATAAAATGCATCGCGGAGGGATTTGACCATGAATCAATTGATTCTTTAGAACTTATTACAACTTTATTTTATTCGGACATGGAGTCGAGTCAATGGGGGTTCCTTTATGAAAAAATTAAGACAAACACCCTTCTTTTCTTTCATTCCGAAATTATTATAAATATCAATTAACTCAACGCTTGGTTGGACTGTGTATCAACGGTCAATCTTGGTAGAAGGTTCCGTAGGAACAATTATTTATTTGTTAAAAATTAAAATAAAAAAAGAAAAAAGATATACAACCTTGGCAAGAACGACATTACACTAAGTTATTACATTGCACAAAATTTAAGTTCATAATATGATGGAGTTTCAATGCAATATAGAAGTACAAAATCAACTCCAAACAATTTGTGTATCTTTTGTAATTGCAAAAAAAATAATTCTTTCTTAACAATTCATAATAGTAACTTAATCTATGCCTTTAAATGGTACAAAAGAAACAGCGGTTCAAATAAATTAGGATGGATATCCTGATAAAAATAGAAAAAAAGAATGAATGAAATTTGCAATAATACTAATAAAATAATAAAGATGTTGCATGAAGAGGAAAGAAAAAAACAATTTTTATACCAACATACATTGCAAGCCATACTACTTTCAAGATGAAAGATTGACCAGTTGAAACAAAAGAAAAGAAAGAAAATATACCTAAGTATTGTGGCGATGGTCAACGATAGCTAGTAAATGGTTAGAAAGAGTACAAAGAAATTGATTTTAGTTTCTATTTTCATATGAAAATACAATGTTGTGTCAAGACACACATTAAAATAGCAACGTCCATACAGAGGGAAACAAATGCAAAGAACCAACAAAGCTGAAGATGAAACGATGCAGGAAATCCAAAAATGTTATACTCTTTCTCAAAAAAGACTCATAAAATTGCAGTTAAGATAAAATTCTTTAATTACGCACACATGATATATAAATAATTCTAAATATACCTCAACAAGGAGAAAGAAATGGAAGGATATTTTCATCAATTTACTTTTAGGAGTAATTATAGATATAGATACCAAGCACACACAGAGTTGTATCGACGTGACCTAGTATGCTATATTTTAGGAACGTGTCATGTCCACATGTCCGTGCCGTGTCGATGCATGTTCATGCCTCATAGGCTAATATATAATATACTAAATATGGGTTCAAAAGAGATAAAACCATAATTTTGCTGAGATCTTTAACTAACATTTCCACTAAAAATCATGCTAGGAAGGCATTCTTAGAATCCAGCTATAGAAACGGTTTATATCAACAGTCAGAAAAAGTAGTAAATCACCAATTGCCTATGTGGTCTTTACATTCGCCTATTTCATTGAGTGCGCCGAAAAAAGAAGCTTCTTGTTAAAGCAATTGATCATCTAATTAAGCGTAGTGGCTCAAAATACCTACAATCTAAGGTTGTTTTTTAAAAAAACAAGCCAGGCATACAAGTTTTGTTTCAAGCTGGTGATTTGTTGTCACTGTGTCCTGTAGTTCTTCTACACAGTAATATGTATGCATTGCAACTGCATACGATACATATACATGACGACACTGAGAAATTTAAAAGGTGCAACATGAACATCAAGATGTTCATTTGTCAATTACTACATGGTTTTTAGCAAGATTTGAGAACTCGATTTTGGTTTCAGCCTTTAGAAAAATTTTAGGTTTCGAATAGTTTCGTCTGTTACATATGTATCTTTTTAATTTTCGGTTTTAGATTTATATGTATATTTATGTATATATTTCTAGAACAATTTATTATAAATAAATTTTTTAAAAAATTTTAAATATTTTAAAATTTTTATTTTATATTTTTTAGAATTTCAATAAAATTTTAGATTTTTATAATTTTTAAATGTGTAATAAAAAATTTTATGTATATGGTTCAAATATGTTTATTTGTTTAAAATCAGTAAATAGTGAGGTTTCGGCAGGAAATAGTGAGGTTTCGGCCGAAACCGAGTTTTAGCAACAATTTCATTGTTCTCCTTCGAAACCCAAACGAAATGGTCGAACCCAAGTGATTTCAACCGAAAGCGCATTCCTTGATTTTTAATAAACATATTTCAATAATTAAACCGGCCGTAAATAATGATGTTTAGACCGAACCACGAAACCAGCTGAAACCGAGTTTCAACAGCAATTTTGTTTTGTCCTCTATCAAAACCAAAACGCTATGGTCGAAACCAAGTGGTTTCAATCGAAACCTCATTCCTTGAATTTTAATAAACATATTTCAATAATTAAACCACTGGATCCATATAACGAGTGTTGGAAAATAACATTTGATTTTCTATATCCATAAAGTTTTGATGGTACAAACATATATCTATCATTAATATTTTTTGCATACTAACTTTATCTATACAGATTATAAAGTTCAACAAATTTAGATAAGACAATCATTCAAGACATCACATATGTTGCAAGAAGCATCAAAAGCAAGACGAAGCTCAAAGTTGAATATTTATATCTGTCGAAAAATGATGTAATTTTTATTTTTCTTCTTGCATATACTTAGCATGTGAAAACCTTGATAATGATCTATCTTAGCCATTGAGAATTCTCTCAAAAGACCAAGTCATAGACAAAATTAGTCGACTAATTTTTCTCATAATCGACTAATTCATTTCCCAAAATTTCCCAGAAAACAAAAATATTTAGTCAGACTTATTATTACTGAGTTGACAGGATCATATTTCTTAAATTTTCATATTTTTGGTCCTAGTCGACTAACCAAATTCCTTAGTCAACTAATTAGTTATTGCAACAGTTATATTTCTAACCGTTTGTTAGTTACATTTCTAGTCGATTAACAAACTACCTAGTCGACCAGAGTCATTTATAACTTTCTCAAATAGCTATAATTCTGACCTTTTTTCAGTTATAGTCGACTAATTAAAGTTGCCTAGTCGACTAATTTCAGTTACAACGGTCAAACAGTTCATTTTTCAGGCCTACTCGACTAATGAATTGCCTAATTGACTAATTTTTAGACAAACATTTAGCTTTTCGAACCGTTTTGAGCAGTTATTGGATATTTGGGATCCCTTTGGCCTATAAATAGACCCCAAAACTTATGTCCATTTGCACATTTTACTCTCTTTCGCACTCTTAAACTTCTCTTTTTCACTTTAAAAGAAAAAGTGATTTTCAGATTCTCATTGGAGAAACTCTGCAGAAATTTTGCCTCAATAAAAAGTCCATTGTCAAGAGTGTTTTACCAAACTCCTCATCAAGAAACCTTGGAGATTCTATCACCTTCCTTGTGACTCAACTCTCACATCATCAAGGCTATATGTCATAGTATTTCTTACTTTTTTTCTTGATTTGGTGAATCTTTGTTGAAGAGATTGTATAATTTTGCAACACGGGGAGTGTTGGCATCTTTATATGTTTGCTTGCGGGGAGCAAGTGGTTATAATGGATTGAAAATCTCTATGGGGAGCATGGGACTGGACATAGGATCAAGAAGATCCGAACCAGGATAAGTTCTTTGTGTTTGTATTTGCTTGGCTGATTTGCTTATTTTTGTTTCATTAATTGTATTGATTCTTTCACTCCAAGTTAATTTTATTCGAAGAAATATACAAGTAACTTTATATATCTCCTAGTTGTTGACAATACTAACCATTTCCATAGTTTAGTATTGAAATGCCATATCAACGGTCCTAACAATTGGTATCAAAGCCTGGTTCAAGAGACGTATCTATTTCCAATTTAACAATTGGTATCTCTGGTGATCTATTGCTTTAACAAGTACAACACAATTTCCCGAAGGGTATTCTACCGTAAAGCCTCTATTGTTCACGGGCTCCAACTACTCATATTGGAAGCGACGAATGATGATATACATCTAGTCAATCGACTTCCAACTTTGGAACATTGTGGAGACGCCTTGCACCTAGCCAACAACCTCTTATAACGAATGGACCACTATAGAGAAGGCCAATGCAGCATTGAATTCAAAGGCGATGAATATATTATTCTGTGGCATGGTCAAGAACGAGTTCAACAGAGTCTTAACCGCCTCATTAGCCTACGAGATCTGGCATACTCTTGAGGTAACTCATGAAGGCACAAATAAAGTCAAAGAGACTAAAATCGCTATATTTGTCCACAGATTTGAACTATTCAAAATGAAGCCCAATGAAACAATCGGCAAGATGTTTATGCACTTCACATATATTACCAACTCCTTGATCGCGCTTAGAAAGACTTATACCCAAGTCGTTATGGTCGAAAAGATTCTTCGTGCTTTGCCTCCTGAATGGGAGAAGAAGACCACTGCAATTGAAGAAGCCAACGACATATCCACTCTCACGATCGAAAGCCTTATTGAAATTCGTTTGGAATTGAAGTTCAACTTAAAAATTGAAAGTAAGAAAGCATCCACAAGAAGAACATCGCCTTTCATGCATCATCAGACAACGACGATTTAGATGATGATGATGATTTGGAATACTTATCAAGAAAGTTCAAGAAGTATCTCAAAGGGAAGTTTAAAAATAAGAATTTTATGAATACTAATGAGAATTCTTATGTGTTTTCATTGTAATAAGCTAGGATACTTCAAGAAGGATTGTCCCTTACTTTCAAAGTCAAAAAATGCTGAGAACTTCGATAAAGTACATTTATTTGCAGCAACATGGAACGGATGAAGGTGAAAAAGAAAAGGTGCAAAGCGAACATTGTTGGATACAACGTGTAGTTGGATACAAAATAACTTCGTGTTTGATGATAACAAACGTATGTGAACGATTTAATGTGTGTGCTAAGTGTTTTCAGGAATGGCACTCTCGCAAATACGCAAAGGGAAACTAAGTAAAAGTGATAGAGAATGTGACATGCATTAGCCAAGTGGACTAAGTCAAAATAGAGACAATGACTACAAATATTGGACTAAGTCAAAGATGGGAAGATAAGGAGGAAATCAATTCAAATCCATATTTGAATTGATTCAAATCAATTGGTGCAATATTCAAATCCTAATGTCATGCAAATTGAAGACTTGGTCAAATATGGAGAGATATGGAGAATCCCATGCAAATCAATAATGATTAAATGAGATCCAATTCAAATCATATAGCTACTCAAATTCCATAGCCATCCATATTCAAACTCCATATCCATGGTGATTAATTCAAATCCTAATCAAGTTAGGATTCCTTCCAATCTCCATCAATTATGGGATTCTAATTGATTCTATTATATCACATCCTCTCCTATATAAATACATATTCCAAGAAAGAAATTTTGATAAAGAGGGCAACCAAAAACAAGGGGGAAATTCGGCCAACCCTAGAGGGAAGCCTAAGCCGCAAGTTTGCAAAGAGATACTCATATTGCGCAACATACTCTCATCTTCTCCAAGGCCAAAACTCCCTTGCACCAAGCTCCATTGTTTATCTTCCTTATTGCAATGATCGAAGAGCTTATCCTAGGCCAAAACCACATAGCCAAAGCTTCATCCATACTTGCGCAAGTTTCCCAAGCTCCCTCACATATTGCGCAAGTTGCAAAGATCCAAAGCCAAGCAACCAACCATCTCCAAGAGCTCCTTGCGCAACTTGCCATATCTCATTGACATAATATCCCCAAGGCCGCAACATATTTCTCCAAGCCAAGCTTCAAGGCTGCAAGTTTCATCAAGGGTCTTCCCCATACATACTTTGCACAACTTCAAAGGGGAAGCCATCCATTCATTGGGCAATCTACAACAAGGGGAGAGCACCAAGGCCGCAACTTACAAGGAGGCAAGACATCAAGGCCGTAAGTTCCAAAGGCGAGGACGTGACGTTGGCGACTACATCCTGTCAGATACGATCCGACCTGAGCTGATTGACAGAGACGACTGTCGCTATACAAACTGAGATTCTCTAAACTCTTTATTATTATATTTGTGTAGTAGTAGCGATATTTGTAGGGGAAACTTTACCATTGTGATGTTTTGGGGTCTTGTCTAGTGGGTGCTAGACAAGATGAACTTGGCTAGTTGTGACTAGCCAATAGAAAGCGTATAATAGGATTAATTTTGTTGAACACGGTGAGTGGGGTACTGAGAGCCTGGTGAGTGCAGAGACGTGAGTTCTCTAGCTATTAAGGTTGTACCTGTTACATTATTAATCTAGTATCTGCTTTGGGAGTTGTACGTAGGTCGTGGTGACGACTGAACCAGGATAAATCTGTTGTGCATCTGTGATTGCTTATTATTTACTCTACATCTGCTATAACTGCGTGTGATTGCTCGTGGGTTGCAAGAGAATTTTTATTAGCATATTCACCCCCAGGTTTAGATCCAGATCCAACACACATATGTGTTTCATGTCTCAGGATGACAACGATCAAGTAGTTTATATAATGAAGAATTGGTGGATGCATTCAATGATTTGTATATGCACTTTAAGAGATTAAATTCTATGCACAAATCTTTAAAACACAACAATGACACTTTAATTGTTGAACATGAGGCACTTGTTTCTAAACTTGCATCTCATGATATATTATCTTCTGAAAAAGAACAACTTCTTACTCAGAATGTGGCCTTAAGCAAAGAGAATGAAATTCTAAAATCACAAGTCCACGACTTGAATGCACGCATATCTGAAATGGATACAAGTATTCCATCACTCAATATGAAATACATCGAGATGTCTTCTAATATGGAAAAGTTCAACAAAGGGAATGTTCATCTTAATGATTTGCTCTCATTTCAATATCCTGCAAATCATCGGCATGGGTTAGGTTATTTAAAGAAGAATGTTACCAAACTTTTGTTTTACATATATGTTTGTCATCATCAAAAAGGTGAGAATGTTGGAAAATAACATTTGATTTTCTCTCTCCATAAAGTTTTGATGATACAAACATATATCTATCATTATTATTTTTTGCATATCAATTTTATCTATACAGATTTAAAGTTCAACAAATTCCGATAAGACAATCATTCAAGACATTACATATGTTGCAAGAAGCATCAAAAGTAAGACGAAGCTCAAAGTTGAATATCTATATCATGCGAAAAATGATATAATCTTTATTTTTCTTCTTGCATATATGTATCATGTGAAAGCCTTGATAATAATTTATCTTAGCCATTTAGGATTCTTTTAAAAGACCACGTCATAGACAAAATTAGTTGACTAATTTTTCTCCTAATCGACTAATTCATTTTCCAAAATTTCCAGAAAAGAAAAATATTTAGTCAGACTTATTTCGTAGTTGATATGATCATATTTCTTAAATTTTCATATTTTTTGGTCCTAGTCGACTAACTAAATTCCCTAGTCGACTAATTAGTTATTGCAACAATTATATTTCTAACCGTTTGTTAGTTACATTTCTAGTCGACTAACAAACTACTTAGTCGACCAGAGTTAGTTATAACTTACTCAAACGGCTATAATTCTAACCTTTTTTCAGTTATATTCAACTAATTTCACTTACAACGGTCAAATCCTAGTACATTTTTCAGGCTTTGTCGACTAATGAATTACCTAGTCGACTAATTTTTGGACAAACAGTTCAGTTTTTCGAACAATTTTGAGCAGTTGTTGGACAGTTATTTGGGATCCCTTTGGCATATAAATATACCCCAAAACATCTGTCCATTTATACGTTTTCACTCTCTTTCTCACTCTTAAACTTCTTTTTTTAACTTTAAAAAGAGTGATTTTCATATTTTCATTGGGGAAACTCTGCAGAAATTGTCTCAATAGAAAGTCCATTTCCAAAAATGTTTCTACCAACCTCCTCATCAAGAAACCTTGGAGATTCTATTATCACCTTCCTTGTGACTCAACTCTCACATCATAAAGGCTATATGTGATATTGTTTCTTACTTTTTCTCTTTATTTGATGAATATCGTGTTGAAAAGATTGTACAATTTTGCAACACGGTGAGTGTTGGCATCTTTATATGTTTGCTTGCGGGAAGCAAGTGGTTATAGTGGATTGAAAATCTCTACGGTGAGTATGGGACTGGACGTATGATCAAGAAGATCCGAACCAAGATAAGTTCTTTGTGTTTACGTTTGCTTGGTTGATTTACTTATTTTTGTTTCATTAATTGTGTTGATTCTTTCACTGCAAGTTATTTTTATTCAAAGGAATATATAAGTAACTTTGTATATCTCCTAGTTGTTGACAATACTAACCATTTCTGTAGTTAGTATTGAAATAGTCATATTGACGGTCCTAACAACAATGAGCTGGTTAACTGATACTTCCCTTCCCACTATTGCAATTAAGTATCACATTGAAAGCATATAAAACATATCCCTTTAAATCAACAATATGAATTTTGATTTGAAATTCATAAGTATACGTGCAGCTTAAACAACTAACACACCAAATATATGGTGCCAGGCGAAAAGCATATAAATGCTGAGCTCCTAAATCGAAAGCTTATGCCAACTGAAAATGTATTCTCTATAACCAAGTCAAAATGAAAGATAAAGTCAACCTCACATTAGATGTACAGAACCAACAGTTCAATTTGAATGATAAAAGATTTTCTTCTTGAATGCAATTGAAGCTCAACAACCGACCAGCCCATCCCCCCATTAACACTCACTGTATGGTATGTCCGACCTGCATTCACACAGTCCCCCACCCTTCTCAACCAAATAAATATGACATAATGTCTGCCTAACAAAAAAGAAAGTTTTGATGCATTTCGGTTTTCTACTATAAGAGAATACTCGGATACATCTCATGCCCCCACTTGATCAAATGAAAACCAATCAGCCATCTTACTTATCTATTAGACATGTCAAAGACGACATTCCTGTAAGCTTAATGGACCATTTGGTCACCTATCAAAGCGGATTTTTTGTGCCAACATTGAACTCTTTAAGTCTATTAATAGAGCTGGGAAGAATTGTATATAGAAGCTGTCAAACAAAAGCATCCAAGCAATGGGCTATGTGATCAAAGGCACCAAGGGAATATTATC
>CM061131.1:61032788-61082788 GCA_030789695.1 Scilla litardierei
GAAAATTTCCCGAGACTTCAGCCCCAGTTCACCCGGTCTGCCAACCGGTCCCGCATATCTTCACCCGATCGGTTCGTTGAGTGACTGATACGGCCATCAGCTGATACATCCCAACCGATCGGTTGAGTTATCAACCGATCGGTTGGGGCCTTGTTTTCTTCAAAAGTGCACAAATGGCCTAAGTCCCTCAACCGAAGTTCTTGCGGCTGGATTTATTTATTAAAATAGATAAAATAAAGTTAAAAATAGTCCTAAAAATTGGAAACAAATGTTTAAAGCATGGGTTGCCTCCCATGAAGCGCTTTTGTTTAACGTCGTTAGCTCGACGCCCGTTGATGATGTTCAAGGTGGGCGATACGGGTGATGCCCAAAGTCTGGCATCGCTTCAGCTCTAGGGCTGGTAGCTTTTGGTGTAGTCGGTGGCGACAAGAAAACTTGCTCGACTACTCTCCCTTTGTTGACGGGGTCCGGGGCTTCTCCTTCATATTGGCATCCTCCGCCACTCGTTAAAGTATCCGGATCTCATCTCCGGTGAGCCCCATGGGCTCTTTGCCTTTTCTCCTCGTAGGAGGAGCTTTTGGGAATCCGGGAGGGATCACATGTCGGGCGACCGCCTCATCAGCAACTTCTTCTTCTGGTGAGCCAACTTGCTCTCCAAGATCTCCCAAGCTATCGGGGAGATTTCTTGAAAGAATCTCCCAGGAGCTTGCCTCCACAGCTCTCTCTTCTTCCAACTCCAGCACATTGCATCTTTGATCGTCCGGGGGATCGGGGTGCTTCATTGACAACCCCAAGTCAAATTTGACTTTTTCATGGCCGACATTGAGGGAAAGCTTCCCATTCTTCACATCTATTAGCACACCGGCGGTTGCCATAAATGGCCGTCCAAGGATAATAGGGGTGTGCTTATCTTCTGGCATGTCCATCACCACAAAATCCACCGGCACTTGCACTCCACTCACATCAACTGGGAGGTCATCTACTACTCCCACCGGGTATTTCACCGAACGGTCAGTAAGCTGTAATGTCATGCCGGTGGGCTCCAAGTCTCCCATCCCTATTCTCCTATATAGCGATAGGGGCATCAAGCTGACGCTCGCTCCTAGATCGACGAGCGCCCTCTGGATTCGCACTTTCTCAATCGAACAAGGGATGGAGAAACTTTCAGGGTCTTTAAGCTTGGGCGGATTTGCGCGCTGAATGAGGGCGCTGCACTCTGTCGTTAACACGACCTTCTCCTTTCTAGATCCTCTCGTCACCAAGTCTTTTAGAAATTTGGCGTAGGAGGGAATCGTCTCGATAGCTTCGAGGACGGGGATTTGCAAGCTCAGATCTTTGACCATGGCAAAGAATTTTCCATACTTCTCGTCTATTTTGGCTTGGGCAAGCCGTTGTGGAAAAGACACAACGGGCTTGAATACTCTGAGGTTCCCTTCCTCATACTTTTTCTTCTCCTCTTCATGGACTCCCTCCGGAGTAGTTGGCTTTGGCGACGAAGCATCGTCGTCATTTAATTTTTCAATTGGTTTTTCCACAACCAACGGTGCTTCTGGATCCTTGGGGGGCACTCTTGTGGGGATTTGCGTTCCGCTCCTCAAGACGATAGCGGACACGTTCGCATGCTCATGCGTGAGTGCCAAGGTTTGATTCACCCCCCTCGGGTTCACTTCAGGCTGTGTCGGTAATAGATTCTGTGGCCTCTGAAGGTTCGCCACTTGCACCCACAGCTGGGTCACCTGATCAGTGAGAACTCTCTGTCCCACCTCCAGCTTCAGATTTATCTTCTCCTGGTTGGCGATGTATTGAGTCAAGAGGGACTCAACCGGAGAGATGGCCCTCTGCTGGCCATATTGCTGCTGAATGGGTTGCTGATTCCTGGGGGCATATTGTTGATACTGTTGTGGAGGTTGTTGCTGCTGAAACTGCTGTTGCTGAAACTGCTGCTGAGGCCTAGCCGGCTGATATATCTGTTGTTGTTGTTGCTGAGGCGGCGGCTGCTGATACGGTGCCCGGTAGCTAAGGTTGGGATGATTCCGGTTGTTTGGAGAGTAGGCCGGGTTAGAGTTGGTTCGTGGTGGAAAAGGCGCATTCTCCGTAGGATTGTAAAATAATGCACTCGCCTGATCCAATGGTGGTGAGATGTCACCACCGTCAAATTCTCTAAAGACTTCGGATTCCACCGCAGCAATCTGTTGTGCTCCGGCGCCACCGGTGCCTACCATCAAAGCAGAGATCTGGGTCGACAGCAAGTCAAACTTGCTGGATAATTTGTCGACGTCCTCGACCCTGTGGATGCCTCCAGATCTAGGTGTGGCTCTCTCGTCACACCACCGCTCATTGTTAGATGCCATATTTTCTAGAATTTGTCCGGCATCTTCTTCACTTCTTGACATAAAGGACCCTCCAGCCGCGGCGTCTATGGAAGATTTCAAATTGTCCCTCAACCCATTATAGAACAGATTTATGATCTGCCACTTGGGGAGCTCATGGTGGGGACATCTTCGCTGCATTTCCTTATATCTCGTCCAAGCTTCATGCAAGGACTCGTGGCTGGCCTGGAAGAAGGAGGAGATCTCACTCCTCAGCTTCATGGTCTTTCCTGGAGGAAAGAACTTCGTCAGGAAAGCATTTGAAAGCTTCTCCCAGGTGTTGAATGTATTTGGGTCCTTCCCCCTAAGCCACAGCTTGGCCTTATCTCACAGAGAGAAGGGGAATAGCTTCAGATGGATCGCCTCAGTTGTGACACAGTTTATCCGAAAGGTGTCACATTTCTCCAAGAAGGAGTCCAAATGTTCGATGGGGCTCTCCATGGGTGCACCCGAAAATTGATCCTGCTGGATCCACGTCACCAAAGACGGCTTAAGCTCGAAGCTTTGTGCCGTAATAGCAGGAGGACGGTTGGCAGAGGTGGACTCGATGGATGGCATCGAGTACTCCAGCAGGGACTTGTGAGGCGGGGTGTTCTCCCCCATGGTTTCAGGATCCTCTCTTCTTCGCTTCTCGACGACCAAACGCCTTTAGGTGGTGTTTATCTCTGGATCAACGGGAATCAAGTCATCGAGACTTCTTGAACTCCTGCGCATGAAAAACAACAAACACCCGTGAAGCGAAAAGTGGGAAAGAAACAGATAATATAGAACAAAATAAGAAAATAAAAGTGAAAAGGAAGAATGCGAAAATTATCGCGAGGTAGGGATGGGAGCTAGACTCAAGGGTTCATGAAATCCTAAAATAACAAGCACGTTGCCTCCCCGGCAGTGGCGCCATAAAGCTTAACGTCCCCCGGCTTTGCGCGTCTGGATGGTGCAATGTAAAATTGGGGGCGTGGGATTTAAATATTTGTAACCGCAAGCGCACGGTGTTGTAGTGTGGCTTGGGGGTCGAACTCAGGGAGGCGTGGTTGTGCTTGCGTCAAGAAGGATCGGATTCACCCCGTGGGTGAGCTAGCCCGAATCGGATGATGGGTTGTCACGAAAAATAGAATGCGAGTGATAAACAATATAAAGAGAAAACCCGGGACTTCGGTTTCCACCCTATCGTGCTATTCTAGCCGATACGGCCTACGGGTAGGATAACGATCGGAATTAGGGTCTAATGGTGAGACGTTGCCTCTAAGAGTGATACCAGCGTCACATGGGCCCGATATTCCGGTCGGTGCCCAGGATGATACGCCGGACTTCCCGGGTTCGGTAGTGGGCACTCCCGTGTCCATTAACACTGACCGACTCCGGGAGCACTAAGCTCGCAACGATAACTCCCAACGTCTCATCCTGCCGCTCCCGCGCGCTAGGATTCGACGTCTACGCTAAGGGCGTGAGCTATGGCTAGGGAGTCAACCGCCAAGTTTATTCCCCCTTGGCCCAACGGTCAAAGGCGGTCTTTTTTCCGCCGATGACAATAAAACACCCCGCGTAACCGGTAGATTCCTAATCCCTATCGATTTTCTAGTCCTATGGACGCATCCGGGAGATCCCACGAAGGGGTTTCCACCAAAATCCCAGATTTAGGAACTACTCACACATATTTACTAAAAAGCGATCTAAATAGAAATCGACCGTTAGAAAATGATCAGGCGATTGAAAAGCAGTAAGAGCAATGCTAATAACACTATATTAAAGTTTAACAAAGATCGGAAAACTTACAAATATCTGAAAAATTATAGCCGTCAATAGAGAGAAAAAACAGCAAAATAAACAACTTCCGTTTCTGGAAAACCTAGGGGTCATATATATAGAATACGATATCACCCGATCGGTTGAAAAGTCAACCGATCGGGTGACCTGCTTCGTTTCTTCGACAGCTCTGAATAGGACTTCACCCGGTCACACGGCACGGTTGGTTGAGGGTTGAAGCTGATCGGTTGGATCTTCGTACCGTCGGGTGAACCGGTCGGTTGATCTCTCCGTGTCTCGGCTTCGGAGAATCAGCTACAGGTGAACCGATCGGGTGAAGGTCACCCGATCGGATGGCATTAGCATCAGAATTCCAGAGAGTTGGGGCATTTGAACCGGTCTCTGAGTCGACCGGGTGACTTCTTGGCCGCTCCAACTTGTGTCGGGGTGGTGCACGCGTGCATCACCCGATCGGTTGGAAGTGCCAACCGGTCGGGTGAGGGGCTGAAAGATGCAATCTTTGTCGTTTGACCCCCTGGATCACGCGTGACTCCTCCCGTTGCTCCGAGGACTCATGATATCGTCGTTTTATGTCCCCTACGCCAGTAAACTCCTGCAAAATACAAAAAACACGGAAAAGTGAAAGAAAACAAGAAAACACGAGAAAACGGATACAAGACGGCAGAAAATAACGGAAAAACACGGAAGAAAACATACGCAAATATATGAAATATAAACGCACGTCGGAGCTTTTGAATTGGAAGGAAAAGACGGAGCCACATTTAAGGTAAATGGACAACGGCTCAAGCATTATTCCGAGGGAGTCCCCACAGGTGAAGTGAATCGCGTATATCTACTCATGGGATGCCCCCACGATCTTTCATACCTCCTTGATGAGGTAATCGACGAAGCAATTCCGCACTCCATCGGCTCTCTCCATGATGATGGCATTGAAGAAGGCCAAACTTCTAGCATTGAAGAAAAGGCGGAGGATCCTCCGGATAGCTCTACGGCCGATGATAAAGACGACGCTGATGTCGTGAGGATAAGGGAGCTTTGCAATCTCTCAACGGCCAACAAATCGAGGAAAGCTCCACCGAATAGAAGATTGGTGTCACCGGTAAGGAAGAAGATCGGTTCTAACTCAAGCTTGGGGGACTTATCCCCCGACTTTACCCATGATGAGGGGACGCTGAGGAAGGCCTACGAGCATCAACAAACAAATCCAAATGGCCTTCCCGGTAAATTTGACGGGCGTATCTCACATGCGACCAATATCACACGCAAAACGAAAATCATAAGGGGTCGAGCTCATGATCTTAAACGAGCGCTTGTCGGGAGGCAACCTGACGGTTTCATATCATTTTTTAGTTGATTTTCATTTTTATTCTAGATTTTTCTTGGTGTTTAGAGTCTAGTGTCTATAAAAATCGTGACAACGGGCTTTATTTTTGATGATAGGAGATGGAGAACGAGAGATCATTCATATGGAGGATGACCAAGGAAAGGGAGAGCGCTTCGGGAACGCGCTCAGGCCTCATGAGAAGGCAGGGACTGACTGGAGGAAGAAAAACAGAGAATGGAGCGAAAACAGAGAGCCGTTGCAGAAAACAGGATGCCACTCGGCTGAGTAACATGTCACTTAGCCGAGCAAAGACTCCATTCGACCGAGTGGAGTACAGATCAGGGAAGATCGTTCTGACCAACTCTCTGTTATTTTTTTCGATTTACAGTATAATTTGCCACTCGGGCGAGTGACTTGTCACTCGGGCGAGTGACTTGTCACTCGGCCGAGTGAATCTGATACCCTCCTTGCTCAAACATTGCTGAGTGGCTGAGCCACTCGGTCGAGTGGAATCTGTCCATTCGGCCGAGTGAGACAATCCACTCGGCCGAGTCGTAAGTTGCGTAGATCATGTCGAAATCTTCTTCACTCGGTCGAGTTACCTAGTCACTCGGCCGAGTCGTAACTATCATATATATATATATATATATATATATATATATATATATATATATATATATATATATATATATATATATATGGGGCTGCGACTGCGTGAATTTCAAAACGCAATTTATCCCCAATTCACCCGAGCCCGCTGCGCCCCTTCGCCTCCCTTCGACCGAATCACCCCCTCCGTCGCCCGGGCTGCCGTGTCGCTGTCAACCGACCTTCGCCGATGGTCGACGAAACCCCCTGCCACCGTTGCTCGTCGACGCCGCCCTCCCCTGCCGCCGGTCATCCCCATTTCGCCCCATATCCGAATTTCTTCTCCGTTCTCCCATTTCGTACACCCATTTCGCACCAAATTCAAATTAACTCCTATATATATCTGTTATCCCCTACCTTCCCCATGTATATTGATTATCATTCGCTGATTTTATTGTTTGCTTTTCAGGTTAGCTTGGGGGAGCTTGGGGGAGCTTTTTGGATGTATTCGGAGCCCCGCAGAGGAGGCGTTCTTCGCACACATCAGATTTTTGCTCTCGCGTCGTGCTCAGGTATACTCGTTCCATCATCTAGCACTTCGCATTTTTACTTGGGTAGTGGGCACTTCTCGCGGCACATATGCCACCTCGCCTTAGGCCACTCACGCGGGAGCCTGCTTCGAAGCGGAAGAAGTCAAGTGATCCTGGCTCCTCTTCCGCTAGGGCAGACTCCCCTCCACCTAGCCCACCACCACCTACATAGCCGCTTCCTCCCGATCCCATTCCACCACCTGCACAGCCTGCCCCCTCGTTCGATGCGATGGGGATTACGTTTCGGGATGACGCCCAGCGCGCCAGATTCGAGCGTATCTCCCATCGCTCGATCGTACCCACTAGGTTCGCACACCTCGCCGACTTTGAGCGCCTAGGGGTTCTAGAGGGGCTACTCACGTTGTACGACAATGTGGGGTGGCGTGATTTCTTGTCGGTGTCGGCGGACACTTATATCCTCCCGACACTAGAGGTCCTTAGCTCTATTGAGCGGATCCCTGGAGGATGCTCATTTCGCCTGATGGATCAGGAGTGCCAGGTCACTCTTGACATGCTCCGAGCTTTCTTCCAGTGGCCCGCTGTCCCTGACCCAGACCGCGCTTATGCTCCCACGCATATCCCACCCCCGTCATTCGACACCCACGCTTTCTGGACACGGATTACGGGATCACCTCTTACCTTTGACCTTAGTTGGGCCAAGGCCTCTGCCGTCCTCCACCCGTGCCTCCGCATTGCACAGCGCCTTATGGCGACTACTTTTCTTGCGAGGTACGTGTAGGAATATTATGCCCTCGAGGCCATTTATTCCTGTGTGAATATCACAAACATCTTGTTCGAAATAACAGTAAGCTGTTTGGTAATAATTTATCTAAGTTATATTATAATTAGATATCAACTTAGGTAAAGTCCTGAGACTTTATGCAAGGTCAAACGGGTATCGAGATGAGTATCTCGATCATGGAGAAACGTTTGACCGTCTGTAGCATAAGTCTAAAATGGTTCGTGGTCGTAGATGTTTCGAGACAAGGATATCGAAACATCGTATAGACCATTGTGTCTTAGTCTTCACCGCTTAGCGGTGGCGATGATCTCATGATCGCTTGACTTGGCGAAGTCAAAGACAAGACACAGGTGCTCATTAGAATGAGTTCACTGAACGATCCAGTAGAGTTATCATATGGTTATATTGACCAAATCTGTCAGTGATAACTCTGAGTGATGATAGGATAGTTGGTCTTTTGACTTGAGGTCATTTTTGACAAACCTGTGCGTGAACGGTGCCACTTATATCAACTGACCTAGCTTCGGGGCAATGCCTGTCGAAAGGTCTTTTGATTGGGTGTCACTTGAAACGTACGAGGCGAGTAATGACCAAGAGAGGATTCGTCTCTCCCGGTCAATGGGAGTTAGTGTCGTAGAGTTAGTTCGGTCTTTAGTAAAAACTCTGCGCAGAGTATGTTGGAAGAAGTCCAACATTTATTGACTAAAGATCGATAGAAACTAACCGGAGTCAAGTTGTTGGGGTTGACAGTTTGACCGTACCCCAGACTTGATCTACACGACACATTCAGACGAAGAGACTATAACTGCGGAATTTATCACGGAAACAGTCAGGTGGTCCCGACAATACTCATGTCAATGAGTTAACCACATAATGATGATTCCTGAAGCAGGGATGGCAACCACTGCTAGTGGTCACTGCCGTATAGGGCTTCGAGCCCAACCTGTTGTAAGGGTCAGGCTGTAGGGTCTCACACAGAGTGCAACGCTTCGTCTAGTAATAGGTAGAAAATAGTTAGGGAGAATATTTGTATTTGATGCAAAAGAAGAGATAATTGCATTTGATGCAATATGGTAATTTAAGCTTAGATATGGACTATTTTGCATTTGATGCAAAAGCGATTAAATGTGTATTAAATTGTTTAATACAATATTTAATAAAATAAACGCAAGGAAAAGTTCACGGGTAAGACGGGAATGTCCCGGTCTAAACCCAGGTTCGAACGGCGTCCAAATCGGACGCCAAATGCTCAAGTTAAAGCCAAAACAGCCCAAAACATCAGACCAAGTCAGGCCCAGGCAGAACAGGCTGCCTGGGCTAGCCAGGCACAAGCCTGGGCTTAGCCCAGGCTCGGCCTGGGCTCTGCCCAGGCGCCTGGGCAAAGCCCAGGCGCGGGCCTGGGCGAGCCCAGGCCGCCTGGGCGAGCCCAGGCGCGGGCCTGGGCGCGCCCAGGCGCCTGGGCGAGCCCAGGCGCGGCCTGGGCTCTGCCCAGGCTGTGTTGCGCGCGCAGATTGAGGCTGTGGGGCCCCTGGTGGGCCCCACACGTCTAGGGTTGCGAACCCTAGGCAGAATCATCTTGACGGCTGCAGTTTTGCGAAAATTGAATCTTGGGCTGATCTTTGGACGGTCAATTGGAGGGTCAAACGAACTCCGATTGACGAACGGTTTTTTCCTATGCGTTCACCGTTGAACGCTTGTCGTATTGATAGGTTGTATCAATCCTAAAGCTCAACGGTGAGTGAGTTAAAATTCACGGAAGTTTGCACTTTGTGAAGTGCAAACTAACTTGATTTTAATTAACTCATTATTTAGTCACACATCGGATTTTGAGAAAAGGGGAGAGTCCGCCGCCTATATAAATAGGGGTCTCCCCCCTTTCTCAAAACTTGTCCCAAGCTCTAGATCTGAGCGGCTCTCGTAAATGTTGGAGCACGCTCGGATCTAAGCTTAAATTAATAATTTCTCTTCTCCCTAAATTTCTGCCTTACTCCTGCGGGTTCTAGCAAAGCCACAAAGGAGTTCGGATTCTGAATCTGAAATCTTGGCGGAGGTTTCACTCGCGTGAAACTTTCTTCGGCGCGTGGTTGGCTCGGCGGCACGGGGATTGATCGCCTCGGGATGCGGAGCGGTTCGAGGAGCGGTTCGGGGAGCGGTTCAAGGAGCGGCTCGGCGTGGGGCGGGAGCAGCTCGGAAGACGGCGCGGAACATCTCGCCTGCTCCAGGGCTGAGATTCCGGGTATGTGGTTAAAGTATTTTTAGCATTAGTTTAGTTTAATCGCAGTAGGCTAGATCCTTCTTGGGATGGTCAGATCCATCCCAAGTCGGTATAGATCTTGGCATAGGGTCTTGGACCTTAGGGCTAAGTTAAAATGTTTTAACTACATGTTAATTTAGATTAACTAAGTTTTTTCTTCCGCTGCTATGATTTTCTGTCTATGTTCCGTCCGACTTAGGACGGGACTAGAGTTTTTGTGCCCTAAGGGACCGCAAATTCCCCAACAGTGGTATCAGAGCCTAGGTTTGCGTAGCGATCTAGGTACTGCGATTTTATTAAACGTGTTAATGCTTTTAAATACTTTTAAATGTTTTTAAAATTATGAGATAATTTTTTAAAAATGTTTTAGATGTTCAAAATTTTTTTTTTGATATTTTTGAACATGAAAATTTTAAAATAACGTTTTAAAATTTATGTGATAATTTTAAAACTAATTTTAAATATTTAAAAGTTTAAATTTATTTTGGATGCCTAGAAATTTTTATTTGATAAATTTTTAAGCATGAAAGTTTTAAAATGATGTTTTAATTTTATGAGATAATTTTAAAACTTATTTTAAAGATTAAAATTTTTATGAGATAAATTTTTTAAAATAGCATGCAAAGTTAGTGATTTTAAAAATTAAGTTTTTTTTTATGAGATAAAAATAAAATATTTTTAAAATCATATTTTAAATTTAAATGTTAAATTTATGTATGCAGTCTAAAAATTGTTTATGCGATAAACTTAGTTTATTTAAATTGTTAAATAGATATACACTTTCATTTTATGTTGATAAAATTAGTGTAGCTTTATTTTAATGGCTTGTTTATCTTGTCCCTTATTTGATAACACAAGACAACCCTTTAGGTTAGCCATTAAAAATGATTAAAATTTATTACTTAAATTTTAATGACATGCTATGTTTTAATAAATCATTAACAACAATATTAAGACCTAATTCCTGATTAGGGTAGTCCTTTAAATGATTTTTAAATTCTAATTGTTATAATTAATTTTCATTAAAGGACTTCGCTTCTAGCGTTGTTAATAAAATTTATTAAAATCCTAATAACGATTAGGGTAGCACGTGAACCTTATAGTTGATAAGGACGTTAATAAAAGTTATTAAACAAATCCTAAAATTTTGAATTTAAGGATTCAACTAGTTGATAGGATTAATTAGTTGTTAATAAAAGCTGTTTAGTCTATGGCATACATACAAAAATGACAAGCTTCATTCAATGGACCATGATCCAGTCAATGTGCTTGGCTAAGAGTTCTGGATCACCCTTTAAGGGATAGTGATCCTGGCTTAGTCAATTCCCTGGCTGAGTTCCGCTGGACCGCAATGTCGCGAATCACGATTGTATGACACCCTGGACTATATCTAAGTCAAATACGTTAATGATCTTTTTCAAGATTAGCCGTAGCCCTCCTTGTTTTAGGGGTTAGCAACTATAGGGCCCGTGTTATAGTTGTTGAGATACACTCAAGCTGTGACATGGCAACCCTGTAGAAACCAACTCCTTAAATACATAAGATGAAATCTTGACTAACCCTAACCGTCGTCTCGTACCCCGATCGCCGGCGTAAGTTAAGTCAACGATGTAGTCTGCCTAGATGTAGTCTAAGACCTGACCCAAACCGACGTGTCGTGCATACACCGAGCTGAGGGGCAAGTCAGGCTAGACATGAAAACAAGGGTCCGACTAGACTAGACATTGTGATTTAGATGAGCACACTCATGATCACGAATGGCTAGGGGCAAAAACCGATTAAGAGAGTCATATCCGATATGATCGATGAAGAGTCATCTTCCGATTACAGAGTCAATCAACTTGTTGAGCTACACTCAAGGTTGTATAGACTCAAGGTGATTGGAACTCTTACCCATTAATTTTAATTCGATTAAATCGTTCGTTATTAAGCTTTAAAACGATCGTAAAATTAGTGGGAGGGTATAGATAGATAAAAGCCAATCTACCTATATTTAATATTGAACATATGCTAAAACTAGGGCAAGACTATGTTTACCGTAGGAATTAAAATATAATATTTTAATAAGTTAATTGGTCAAAAAGTTGATTAATTGAATATCAAGTTAAATTCTAATTGATAGAATTAAAACTATATTCTCGTTGACATTAAATGACCTTCTAAAGAACAGACTTAAGAAATATGATTTCATTAAGTTCTGGGTCCAATAAATAAATTAAAGCTACATGTCACTCGTCTCTATATGAGGCAGCTTGAACATATAGGACATTCAAAGTATGTTTCTCCATACAACTTGTCGAGCTACCCTCAAGGTTGTATGGACAAACAATTTTGATCCGCAAAGTTCGAAAATTCGATCAAACCGTTTGAGTCGAATACGAGTGCATGAGCGATGCAAGACTATGTATCCCAACCGGATCTTGAGACAAGCAACTTCTTGAGCTACACTCAAGATTGCAAAGCTCAAGCGTTTGGATACATAAGTTGCTTGCATATCTATTTATTTTTGTTGATATCTAAATGTGATTTAGAAAAGGAAAAGGCACTTTGGAAAGTCAATTGAGAAAGTTAGTTTAATTTATCATTAGTAGAGGCATAAGTAGGAGGAAATGAAAATGTGACATATTTTGATGTCACGATTTCAGAATAAGTTGTTATACAAAAGACGTTTAACACATTTTGACGAATGTCGTCACATTGCTTCTGAAGTAATGTTTTGTGTTAAGTAATTTGTAAATAACTATATACATATTAAATGTTAATATATAAATACACAAGATAGTAGCAAACTTATATGGTAAAATTAGACTAGGCCGTATCAAGAGATTAAGCTTCACAAGTCACATAAAGAGGGGTCTGACCTCTCGTATTATGAAGTCTACGGACACTTGTGAGTCTTAGCCTCTTAGATACAATGGCTGAAACCCATCTGTGAGACAGTGGGAGAATGAGTTGTCGAACTCAGTCTAGTACATACTGATGTACCCGAGTCTAGATTAACCAAAATAAGTTATTCGTATGTTTTATTAAGACACGTGTTCTTGATGAAACACAAGTCTGATAAAATAAAGAACGAAATGACTAAAGTATTTAAACTGATTCGATTAGATCGAATGGTCAAATACTTAGCTAAATAAAATCTTGTGTAATTAAAAGAAAATGTGATTTTCTCTCAGATCAAGTCTGTTAACACATCGGTGTGTTAAAAGGTATGAATCACACTTAGTTAGACTTGGTGCGATCCATAAATAAGTGACTCTGAGTTAACTCCTCCCTCTGGGTTAAGTCCCAGATAGTAATGCCTAGGTTTTGATAAAGTTCTATGAGAACATTATCAATAATATATTCAATAAATCAATCGTAAGGAAGTTGTATTATTACTCGAATCTCGTGAGACGGATTGTCGAGTTAGACATCATAACTGATGATGACTTAGTCAACTTCTAGGATGAAATTCGGAGTAGTAACTCCGATTTAAAACTTGATGAAGGTCCGTGTGCGTAAATAAATTTGAGAATTTAGTTTACGTGCCCAAGGAAAATGTTTCCTCACTTTCTGTAAGTAAATCCTTAAGTTGAAAGATTGGTGCAGAAAAGGAAATAGTGAAGTACAATAATGTTGGACGGGAACGGTTTTCATCCTAATTTCTTTAAAACGGATTATGATGAAACCGGTTTCGCCAACAGATGTGTACAGATCTACTCAGACCAAAGCTCGATGTAAACGCTCAAGTTGACCACGAAAATTAGAGCATTCACTTATAAGTTCGTTTTTCTAAATATGATTTAGACGAACCAACTTATATGAATTGGCCAGAGAATTTTCAAGGTCAGTGGGAGCGTGTAAATTACATGCGAGACATCAAAGAGATGGAACATATATTTTGATTAAGTAATCAAAGAGTTTGATTATTTATCAGAAATGAATATGAACCATTTGAAATGACCAATAACTAATTTGAAATTATTATCGTAAGATACGATGAACTGGATAAGATCCAGGGAAATAATGTATTATAGATTCCGACAGACCAAATGAATTATTTGAATGAGATTCAAAAGGTTGGTCTAACATAAACATAGAAACCCCTTAAGTCTATAGTGTAGACGGTTTTGGCAGATCCACTCACGAAGGCTCTACCACATGCAGTCGGGAAAACTTATGTGTAAAAACGATATTAGATATCGAGATAAATGGGCCTGAGTGCAAGTGGGAGATGTAGGAATATTATGCCCTCGAGGCCATTTATTCCTGTGTGAATATCACAAACATCTTGTTCGAAATAACAGTAAGCTGTTTGGTAATAATTTATCTAAGTTATATTATAATTAGATATCAACTTAGGTAAAGTCCTGAGACTTTATGCAAGGTCAAACGGGTATCGAGATGAGTATCTCGATCATGGAGAAACGTTTGACCGTCTGTAGCATAAGTCTAAAATGGTTCGTGGTCGTAGATGTTTCGAGACAAGGATATCGACACATCGTATAGACCATTGTGTCTTAGTCTTCACCGCTTAGCGGTGGCGATGATCTCATGATCGCTTGACTTGGCGAAGTCAAAGACAAGACACAGGTGCTCATTAGAATGAGTTCACTGAACGATCCAGTAGAGCTATCATATGGTTATATTGACCAAATCTGTCAGTGATAACTCTGAGTGATGATAGGATAGTTGGTCTTTTGACTTGAGGTCATTTTTGACAAACCTGTGCGTGAACGGTGCCACTTATATCAACTGACCTAGCTTCGAGGCAATGCCTGTCGAAAGGTCTTTTGATTGGGTGTCACTTGAAACGTACGAGGCGAGTAATGACCAAGAGAGGATTCGTCTCTCCCGGTCAATGGGAGTTAGTGTCGTAGAGTTAGTTCGGTCTTTAGTAAAAACTCTGTGCAGAGTATGTTGGAAGAAGTCCAACATTTATTGACTAAAGATCGATAGAAACTAACCGGAGTCAAGTTGTTGGGGTTGACAGTTTGACCGTACCCCAGACTTGATCTACACGACATATTCAGACGAAGAGACTATAACTGCGGAATTCATCACGGAAACAGTCAGGTGGTCCCGACAATACTCATGTCAATGAGTTAACCACATAATGATGATTCCTGAAGCAGGGACGGCAACCACTGCTAATGGTCACTGCCGTATAGGAGGGTCAAACGAACTCCGATTGAATCTTGGGCTGATCTTTGGACGGTCAATTGGAGGGTCAAACGAACTCCGATTGACGAACGGTTTTTTCCTATGCGTTCACCGTTGAACGCTTGTCTTATTGATAGGTTGTATCAATCCTAAAGCTCAACGGTGAGTGAGTTAAAATTCACGGAAGTTTGCACTTTGTGAAGTGCAAACTAACTTGATTTTAATTAACTCATTATTTAGTCCCACATCGGATTTTGAGAAAAGGGGAGAGTCCGCCGCCTATATAAATAGGGGTCTCCCCCCTTTCTCAAAACTTGTCCCAAGCTCTAGATCTGAGCGGCTCTCGTAAATGTTGGAGCACGCTCGGATCTAAGCTTAAATTAATAATTTCTCTTCTCCCTAAATTTCTGCCTTACTCCTGCGGGTTTTAGCAAAGCCACAAAGGAGTTCGGATTCTGAATCTGAAATCTTGGCGGAGGTTTCACTCGCGTGAAACTTTCTTCGGCGCGTGGTTGGCTCGGCGGCACGGGGATTGATCGCCTCGGGATGCGGAGCGGTTCGAGGAGCGGTTCGGGGAGCGGTTCAAGGAGCGGCTCGGCGTGGGGCGGGAGCAGCTCGGAAGACGGCGGGGAACATCTCGCCTGCTCCAGGGCTGAGATTCCGGGTATGTGGTTAAAGTATTTTTAGCATTAGTTTAGTTTAATCGCAGTAGGCTAGATCCTTCTTGGGATGGTCAGATCCATCCCAAGTCGGCATAGATCTAGGCATATGGTCTTGGACCTTAGGGCTAAGTTAAAATGTTTTAACTACATGTTAATTTAGATTAACTAAGTTTTTTCTTCCGCTGCTATGATTTTCTGTCTATGTTCCGTCCGACTTAGGACGGGACTAGAGTTTTTGTGCCCTAAGGGACCGCAAATTCCCCAACAGTACGAGCCTGATACGTTGTCGATACCTGAGCTCTACATGCTATATGCGATGACACGTCCCAGGGTTTTTGATGGAGCCGACGTTCTGGTCCCCGCTATAGAGATTGATATCGCCAGTTGGTACATCGACCGCATCATTATTTCTGTTGGCGCTCGTACGCCTATTTGTTACGGCGGTCTGATTACCATCTTGGCTCTGTTATGCGGAGTTGACCTGCCTGCTGACTTGCCTCGACCACCGGGCCCCACCTCACTATCAATAGACGTTATGGCCCGGATGAGGATGTTGTGTCCTCATGGTCGTCAGCACTGGGTATGGCTCCACGGTCCTTTCGCTGCCAATTACATGATTCTTCCGAGCCCTGCTCGGGCTCATATAGGACCCGCGGGTGGAGATTGGATTCCAGTGATGGATCTCATCATCCCCGCCCCTTACGTACTAGAGCCCGAGGGTGCTCAGCAGGAGCCCCTCATTCCACCCCAGGACCCCGTGATCCCTCAGCCTGCACATGACCCGTCTGCACCTCCAGACACTTCTGTCCACACTTCTGTCAGTGTCGGGAGCACTTTTGCTGAGTCCTCGTCCACCACTGCCACCACCTCTGTGCCCAATTCTGCCGATCCCATTTCCGCTGCCAGCCCTGAGCGTCCCACTACCATTTTAGAGAGCGGTGAGACCTCCTTTACCGCCGCAGTGACGGCCCTGTCCTCACTTTTTTTAAAGCCACCCTAGCCATTGACCCATCTGTCCCCACTGCTGTTGTTTTCTCTGAGAGCGTCGTGACGTCTGTCCCCACTTCTGTGTCACTGACCTCTCTGCCCGCCTCGTCGCCTGTTTCCACCTCAGCTTCTATTGTTGCTCCTTCCTTGTCTTCCTTACCTGTGTATCAGCCTTACACAGAGGCCGAGCGACACTTAGCGAGCACAGCACCCGAGCACCACCCCACAGCTGCACCCATCCTTTACGGCGGCCGTGTGAGACAGCCCTGTACTTCACCTGTCCGACCTGTTCGACCCTCTGATCCACCTCCCCTCGACACTCTGGTTCAGAGCATTCGTGCTCTTGAGGGGGCAGTCAGTGGACTCAGAGGAGACTTTAGGGCTCTCGTCACCACCGTCAGTGCAGTCCAGACCCGCGTCGCCATACTTCCTAGTATTCAGGCTTGCCTGAATCAGATTCTTACGTGTCTGTCCCTACCACCTACACCCAACCAGCAGCCACCACCCCCACTACCACCACCACCCCCACCTCCGCTACAAGACGGTGCTAGTGCACCCCCACCCCTTAGGCACACACTGGATGCCTTCAACATTTTTGATGTCGTTACGCTGGATACTTTTTGTGAGCCTGCTGCTTTTGCACCCCTCCTCCACACACTGTTTTGTTGACATTTTGGTCTTATCCGTATATATCTTTTTGGGAGAGAGGGAGTAATTTTTGGGGACACTCATATATGCATTATTTTGATCTCTGCATGCATCACCTGCATTCGCATACCATTTTCTTTCTTTTTTCTACATCATGCATGCATCCTCACCCACACCACCCACTTTTTGTCTCTCGGTGTGCCACACTTTGCACATTGAGGACACTGTGATATCTTCTTTTAAAATAGATGGACTTTAAATGCCTAGTGGGCAGTGCCTCTACGCACACGATCCTCCAAGACATTTGCTTTTTTTAAAGCATTAATAAATACGATGGCACCGTAAATACAATTTCCGGTCCATCATGTATCATTGAAGGATCAGGGGAAGCACAATTTATGCTCCCCAACAAAAACTACTTATAAAAGATGCACTTCTCTCCCTAGCTCGCATAGAAACCTGTTAAGCTTTAAAGATATCCGCTTAAATGGATACCACCTTGAAACGGTGAGCAAACAAAATAGAGAATACCTTGATGTAACGTCTCATAAAAACGATGCTAAAAACACCGTCGAGCGTTTTGAGGGACTCCCGTCAGGTCTCTACCACACAAGGATTAGAGCAATGGAAGCAAACACACTAGAGCACCAGAAGTGCCATAATCAACCAGAATTCAAACTCTGGCACGATAGACTAGGACACCCTAGAAGGAATATGATGCGTCGCATCATATCCCAATCCCGTGGAATTGACCCGAAAAGCCTGACACTACTTCGGAAGGGTGCAAATCCTTGTCCCCCTTGTTACAAAGGGAAATTGATTACGAGACCATCCACCCTGAAGGTGGACTCTGAGTCTCCAAGCTTCCTAGAGAGAATACATGGAGACATTTACGGGCCTATTCACCCCGCAAGTGGACCATTTCGGTACTACATGGTACTGATCGACGCATCTTCAAAATGGTCGTATGTGTGCCTCCTGTCCACCTGCAACGTAGCCTTTGCAAAGCTACTTGCACAAATTATAAAGTTGCGGGCACATTTTCCAGACAACCAGATCAAGAAATTGCGTCTGAACAATGCTGGGGAATTCACATCACAAGTCTTCCTAGACTACTGCCAAGCAACCGGCATAGAAGTTGAACATCCTGTAGCTCATGTTCACACCCAGAACGGGTTAGCCGAATCTCTTATAAAGAGACTACAGTGGATCGCTCGACCATTGTTGATGCAATGCCAGTTGCCGGTAAGTGCATGGGGACATGCCATATTGCACGCTGCATCGCTGATAAGATTACGACCGTCAGGTAGTCAATCTTATTCTCCGATGCAACTTGCATATGGGAACCCGCCCGATATCTCTCACTTGAGGATATTCGGATGTGCTGTCTATGTCCCCATAGCACCACCGCAGAGAACCAAGATGGGTCCTCAACAGCGTCTTGGTATCTATATTGGTTTCGACTCACCATCGATCATTAGATACCTCAAACCCCTTACAGGGGACGCCTTTAAAGCACGTCTAGTAGATTGTGAGTTTTATGAAAGCACTTTTCCGAAACTAGGCATTAACACACAGAAGCCAGAAGCTTCAAAGACCATTACATGGGACACAAAGACTTTATCCCATTTTGATCCGCGTACAAATCAATGTGTAGAAGAGATCCTGAAGATCCTTCAAATTCAAAACACAGTTCACATTTTACCGGACAAATTCACTGACAACCAGAAGATTGTCAGATCACACGTCCCTGCTGCAAATACGCCAGCTAGGATTGACATACCCAAAGATGGATGCAATCCACCTGCAGCAGAAGCAGCCGTACCTCAACAAAAAAGAGGACGACCCCCAGGCTCCAAAGATAAGAACCCTCGAAAGAGGAAAAATCCGGGAGCAATAATAACGATACCACCACAGGATGCCGAGCTCAGCCCAGCTACGTCTCCCATCCTGACAACCCCTGAAGAGGAAAATATAGGAGAAATATCATTAAATTATGTACGTACTAGGGAGGTACTGGACAGAAAAAGCACAATCATCGATGATAACTTCGTGCTCATTATTGCCACTCACGTCACTGAATACGACGATGAAACTGATCCACGCTCTCTAGCAGAATGTAAACGCAGAGAGGATTGGCCAAAGTGGAACGAGGCAATAGGAGTAGAGCTGGACTCACTCTCGAAGCGCAAAGTTTTTGGACCTGTAGTCCTAACACCAAAGGGTGTTAAACCTGTGGGACATAAATGGGTATTCGTGAGAAAAAGAAACGATGATAATGAGATCGTGCGTTACAAAGCGCGCCTTGTTGCACAAGGCTTTTCCCAACGACCAGGAATAGACTATGACGATACCTATTCCCCGGTCATGGACGCGATCACTTTCCGTTTCATTATAGGCCTATCCACAAAAGAAGGCTTGGATATGCAGCTCATGGACGTTGTGACTGCATACCTATATGGAATATAGATAAGGACATCTATATGAAAATCCCAGATGGATACAAACTACCGACAAAAATGACAGAAAGACCCCGGGACGTCTACTCTGTCAAATTCCAGAGATCACTGTATGGTCTAAAACAGTCAGGTAGAATGTGGTACAACAGACTTAGTGAATTCCTAGTGCAACAAGGATTCACAACAAATGAAGTCTGCCCTTGCATCTTTATAAGAGCAAAGGGAACAGGATTCGTGATTATTGTTGTCTACGTAGACGACCTGAACATCATCGGATCTCCTGAAGAGATATGTGAGATATCCAAAAGTCTCACACAGACTTTTGAGATGAAGGACCTTGGCAAAACGAAGTTCTGCCTAGGCTTACAAATTGAACACTTAAGCGGAGGAATCCTGTTGTACCAATCGACATACACAAAGAAAGTGCTGAAAAACTTTCTTATGGACAAATGTCATCCGCTTAGCACACCAATGGTCGTTCGATCATTGGAGGTCGACACAGACCCCTTCCGACCGCTGGAAGAGGGGGAGGAAACACTGGGTCCTGAAGTACCCTACTTAAGCGCAATTGGAGCATTCCTATACCTGGCAAACTGCACGCGTCCCGATATAGCGTTCGCAGTTAACTTACTAGCCAGATACAGTTCTGCGCCCTCAAAGCGCCACTGGAACGGAGTTAAGCAACTTCTGCGCTACCTCCAAGGGTCTGTGGACATGGGACTATACTTCAAGAAAGGTGTATCCTCCGACTTGGTCGGTTATGCAGATGCAGGATACAGGTCCGACCCACATACCGCAAAGTCCCAGACCGGTTTTGTGTTCACATACGGTGGGACTGTCATCTCATGGAGATCCGTGAAGCAGACATCGACATCAACCTCATCCAACCACTCCGAGCTCATTGCGATCCACGAAGCTAGGAGAGAATGCTTTTGGCTTTGATCAATCATCAACCACATCCTCAAGACCACCGGCCTGAAGACGGGAGATCTTGGACCTACCACCATGTATGAAGACAATGCTGCCTGAATCGCTCAGCTACGAGGTGGCTACATCAAAGGTGACATGACGAAGCACATATCCCCCAAGCTCTTCTGGACGCATGAACAGCAAGTGGACAACCAGATCGACATCCAGCAGAATCCAGTCTTGCGACAACCTGGCAGACCTGTTCACTAAAGCTTTGCCTCGCAGCACCTTTAGAAAACTTGTACTAGGAATTGGGATGAGACAGTTGAGAGATTTACAAGCCTGAAGCTTTTACTTATCAGGGGGAGTTAATGTTGTGATGTACTCTTTTTCCTTGGCTACTAGTTTTTCCCACTGGGTTTTCCATAGCCAAAGATTTTAATGAGGCAGCCACATCAACTCTGGATCCAGAAGTATCCATCTCTGTTGTTATCCATCGATCAGGAGAAGTTACAGAGACTTGTACTCTTTTCCCTTAGCCACTGGTTTTTCCCATTGGGTTTTCCTTGGCAAAGGTTTTAACGAGGCAAGTACTCTTAAACATAAGGATCCAGAAGTATCCATAGACCCATGATCAGATAAGCTCTATGAACCCTGAAGCGTTCATCACGGCTTACAACAATGGATAGATAAGGAGAAGTGTTATAAACGGGCTTTTGGTGGGCCTACCCGTTTGTGAGTATCCATCCATTATGTAACCCTACAACTATAAATACAGGGCTATGGATTCCATAGCCACCACGTTTACAACATATATTTCATAGTTTGAATGGGCAAAAGTCAATTCCCACGGAGTTATCCATGAATTTTTGTGAGGAAATAAACACGGTCATTTTATACACAGATATTCATGTGGGTGATATGTTATGCACACAGATTATTCCATGTGTTTATTTTTCATTTTTTTAAAAAACGTTTCCAGCAACAAAAGTTTGATGGGCAAAAATCAACGGTAGATTATATCCCATGAAAATTCCCTGGGCGAACGAACCAACGACAATTGGGCTATTGCCACTGGAATTTTTAATTTTCCGAGGATGTAGATTTTCGCCAATGGATTGTATTCTTTTACCTAGGAATTTATCCTTGTACGTATGTTTCTTTCTTTTTTCTTTTCATTTTTTATATCGGAAACCCACAAGCGGAAATTGATCCCGCGACCTAAGACTAGGAAAATGGGGACATACCACGCGGCCAAAGGGTGGACAAATGTTCTTTTGGTTTTTCTTTTTCCAGTATTATGTAGATAAGAAACCCTAGCACCGTATTTACCTTTATTTCTATTTTTCCTTTAACTTTCCGTCTTTATTTCTCCAATAATACAGTACACGTGAAAGGATGGATTCGACTATATACACCGAATTTTTGGTGTAAGGATGCGACTTATTTCCAAAAATGGAAAATAAATCTGTCATTTGTCACTTCAAAAGCACACTATTTTCTTTTTTGAAAACAAGTCGCATCCCTACACCGAAAATTCGGTGAATATAGGAATCTCCAAGAATGATAAGGTGGACCCATGTATACGGTTCATAAATAAGGGCGTAGTCATCTTCAAGCACGGGTGCACGGGTTTCTTCGGATGGTTTGAGATTCCACTCTTTGTCAAATCTAATTGTTTGTAACTGGTTCTAGAAGATTCTGGCTGAAAAAAACAGTAGGTTAATCCCCCCCAAAAAAAAAAAAAAAAGAAGGCATACAGGAAATGGGTATAATTAAAAAACTTAAAACACACGTACGTTTCCTTCATTCCTACTTCGAATTTGAAGAAGGGTTTTGTTGAAGAGAATGAAAAGGATGAGAAGTATAAATTACTTTTTTAATATGAAAATAAAATTGAAACGTAATTATAATATATATTGGGCATACATTTGGGGATTGTAATATAGACTATATAGTGTTAAAAGTCTGGAAGCTTTTTCTTTTTTCTTTTTGGTCTCGTTTTCCACCAAGTTTGTTATTCTGGTTGAACTAATCAGTGGTCTTAATGGAAGTTACGGTTCTGTTCGAAGTCTACATAATTGCATATTATTATCCTTATCATGATCGATGTCATCAATATTAGAGTCATCTCTGACATTGATGAATGATATGGTCAATAACGATATCTGGAAGAAAAACAAAACTAACGACCAGCCAAAGTTTGTGTTTCTCTTCTAACATCAATCTACATCCTACCGTTCTGAGGTTCAAAATCTTTAAGCTAAGTTTTTTTTTAAAGAACACTGCCAAATTCTAATAAAACGGCTAACTCCTCGCTTCTTTTGAGAGAATTGAAATTTAGCAACCTCGTTGTTTTCCGACGCTTGTTTATCATCCTCTGGAAGTAACGTGAGATTAAAGACTTCTATCAGGTTTTTGCTTCGTAGAGCCTTGAACCAAAAAACCATGTTTAAAAGGTGAAGTACATGGGAAATAAAGGTACATGGGAAAGCGTATTCAACGTAGAAGTGAGAAGTCTAAATACAATAAGGCTCGTAGAAGCAACTGATCATCATGCATGATGAGTTAGCCACGTGGAAGGGTGCAAACCTCCACTAGTTTGCGTCACCGTTGGATAGGGATGAGAATGGGCATGCCCAAAGTCCGTTTGGGCTTCCAATTGGACATGCCACATCATCATCTCAACAAAATCCTTCACAAATCCTAGAATGATTTGTGAAGGATTTTGGAGGGATGATGATGTGGCATGCCCAATTGGAAGCCCAAACGGGCTTTGGGCATGCCCATTCTCATCCCTACCGTTGGACTACTATTAATATGAATTCAAACTTCTTCGCCATTGTCATAATCCATAATGGTTTCACGTAACGTCAACCTTCAACTCTTGATTCTCATACTATCTTGTTAAAAGGCCAAATTACATGCTTAAATCGTGTTTTCATTCATTTGCACCCTTTGACTACAGCAGTGCATATGATTTAGACTCTTAAACTTTTTATTGTTAGAATATGGAGAAGAATCGTCTCGAGGTCTATCTTTTACTTCTATCGGTATTTTGAAACCATCTGGAAGTTTCATATAGATTATTTTATCTATATTGCCATATAGATATGCAGTCACAACGTCCATGAGCTACATTTCTATGACTTCCATTGAAGTTAAGCTTATTATCAATCGGAATGTGATTGTATGCATAACCGGGAAATATGTATATTCATAATCTATTTACGGGTGTTTTCTCACCACTGGGTCGTCGATCGGCGATTCGACGGTCAACATGGTCAATGGGTCGGTTGGATCTCTTGGTCACGTCAAGCGCGTGTGCTCTCGGCGTGAGTTGCACGAGGGGTCGAGGACAAGCGAGCTCTTCGTCTGGTGTGTTGGGCCTCGGTCAGCGGGGAGTGGATGGGTAGCCTCAGCATCTAGGTGAGCGCTTTGGCCTCGGTCGGTCGATAGCCGAGGGGAAGCCTCGGCGCCCTGATGGTCTCTTGGACTTAGTCGGCTAGGATGTTCGCTAGCGGCGAACAGATTCGCTATTGTGCGGGCCTTGCTTTGATGAGTTCCGCGCTGAGGAGTAGCCTCGGTGCTTCAGGTCCTCTTCTTCCTGGACAGACGAATAAACTCGTCAGGGGGGCCGGACCTTGGTTCCGGCCAAGTCCCCTCCGATGCCTAAGTCAGAACGGATCTGAGTGATGCTCGACGAGATCGGTTCGGCTCACAAGGAGGCCGACATGCGTATCCTCGGACCGAGCTATGGGAGGTGAGATAATGGGAAAAGTAAGGTCTTTTAGTAGAATTCCTCCGTTGTTGATGTCAGGGATTCGATCCTCTTCTCGGTTGCCTCCGTAGTCCCTTTATAGGGTTTGGCCCGCGATCGCCCCCAACCCACGTCCCCTGACTGCTCCCCATTCACGCCCCCGTGATCCGCCTCCTTGAGGGCGCCTGCGTGCGTCATGGGGGGGGGGGGGTCGATTAATGGATTCCTTAATGGTCATTAAGATGCCACGCTCTTAGTGGAACGGTTATGTCCTGTGAGCGCAGGCTAACCGAATGTACACCGAGTCGCGGCTGGTCCGACTCCGAGTCCTTTCGTGGGCCTCCCGCCCTTGGTTTGGGCTCGGGCCTTTTGCTCTTGGGCCTCTCCAAAATGGTCGTATCAATTTCCCCCATCGCTCGGGCCGTTTGGATTCTGACGGCTCAGTTCGGACGATGTGACTCATGGATTTTGACAGGTGCGGCAATTGAGACCAGACCATTAAATGGAGGCCATCATAACACAGCCCGTTTGAACTTCTCCCGATGCGCAATTCAAAGCGTCGTCGGCCTCCAGATGCTGCCACGTGCTCCCCTCTGGACGGCCTTGATTCTAGGATTGCCTTTTATATAAGATGCTGCCCCGCCGTGTTTGATTCTTTCGCGCCCTTCGATCCAATTCTGTTCTCGCAAGCTTCTTCGACTCCTTCATCGTCTACCTTCCTTCGGGTTTCCTCTAAGGTAATTCTCCCACTCCCTTCTTTGCTCCGTTCGTTTGGCCCCATGGCGACACTTAGAATAGGAGGTTCTGTGTCGGGGTCCGGGGTTCCCCCGGCGTCCGAGTCAGGTGGTCCCCCGTCACCAAGGCCCAGTCTCCCATCGGCGACCCATCCCGTTCAGGACAAGGGGAAGGGTTTGCTCTTTGTGGACCCAGTTGGTGATGATGTGGCTCGGGCTGCTGAGAGTTTCAACGTTCTCCCAGTGATCCTCGGGTCATCGTCCATGGTCCCCTTCTCGAAGGTCACGGAGATCCGGGAGAAGTATCTGTGCCATTCGTACGACGTTCGAATCCCTTTTGGCGATGAACGGATTAGCTTTCCGCGGAGCAGGGAGGTTGGAATATACGTCGAGATGTTTCGCCTAGGACTCCGCTTCCCCCTTTATCCCTTCATCATCCAGGTCATGGAGTTCTTGATGGTGGCCATGTGCTAGCTGACCACGTATTCCATCGCGGTGTTGGTTGGGTTCATCATGATCTGTCGTGTCCACGGCTTGGAGCCGTCCCTTCCCCTTCTGTTCCATTATTTTCGGGTCCAGACGGTCGGCCGAGGGTCGTGGCAGCACCTCCGGGCCCGGCGGGGAGGGAGTGTTTGCTCGGTCTGTCCCGCTGGGTGGGGGACTGGAGCTCGAGCTTTGTTTTCATCGTTTTCCCTAGGGACGCCTAGATCCTGAAAGGTTGGAGAGGGTATGTCAATATGACTTGACGTTGACCTTCTCCGAGGCTGATCAGGCCGTCGTCCAGCTTTTGTCGTCTCTGCCCCAAGAGGAGAGGTCGGTCAGGCCTCTGTTGGATGACCTGCTTCTTAAAACCATCATGTGGTCCCCCGGTAGGCGCCCCTTTTTCTCTCTGCTTTCCCTCTTGCTTACCCTGATCTTCTTTCCTTCTGCAGAGATGGCGGGCCGAGAATTCAGCCGCAATGTCGATGAGCTCATCCGTCAGGGATCGAGCAGAAGCCGAGCGAACCCTACGGGTCAGGCGCCTCATCGCGCGGTGGAGGAGGAGGTGCATCAGGCTAAGCCAGCGGTGGGGAGGCTGGAGCCCACGGTCGCAGCCGCGCTGCTCGCCCCGGTCGTGGTGGATTGCCCCGTGATGGAGGCCACGGTCGCCGAACCTCCCCGCTCCATCTGTGCCTAGGGAGGCAACGGGGGCACCGGCCCGGTGCCTCGCGTGCCCACGGGCGGTCGCGGGGCGGGGCGGAAGCATTCACCTTCGAAGTCTGCGGGGCCCAGCGAGAAGAAGAAGAAGAAGGAGACCGGGGAGGCCCACCCTTCCGTGGTTCCTGGGGCGTCGGTCACCTCGGGTGAAACCCTCCCGCTGGCTGTAATGCCCCGCTCCCCGTGATACACGATAAGTACGATTCCGTATCAGGTATTCCCAAAGAGACGGGTGTTACGAAGAAAATACGAAATTACAAACACAAGCAGGTCCACTGCGCACTGCTGGGATAATACATATAGCATTCCAGTCAACCCAGAACACAAGAGAAGCAACAACTCAAGCACTGATGTATATAAATAAAACTGTTCATATACAACTTCCTTATACAAATCCATATACATTATTACCCACATCTCAATAAGGTACAAAAACTCACATCTCACCCAAGTACAACACCACTCCCAAGTCATCCACACTTCTCACAACCCGCAACTCCAACCAACTGAGTCAAGGGGCCTCCAACTCAAAGAACCAACCTGAAAAGTCAACGGTGGGGCACGTCAACACATGACCCAGTAGGAATTCCATATCTCAACTAGTCCTTACATGAAGTGTGGAAAGGGTGCACGTGAGCAGGAAGAGTGTATGTCATGGCATAAACAGCTATTGTAGTAAAGGAAGTAACAACTATACTTATGAACATGTGAAAGCGTGCACGTGCAACAGGTAAGGTGTACAACAATGATATATAACATAAAAGAACCATAGTAAAGAAACATAAGTAAACAACACATACATTTATCATTGCTACAAGAATAATGAGGGTTAACAGTTAATCCATTGGTTAGCATTTTTGGAAGCCGGGTAACTCGTAGGACGCTAAGGAGTCGGACTTCACCCAGGGTGGGTGAAAAAGTGGTACCCCAACCAGTAACACGAGCACCGGAGGGGGCCTCTCGCAACTCTGTACCCGAACGGGGCAAGGTACTGGAGCGAGACCAGCTCGGTTTTTCTGTCGGACAAACGGAGGAAACCATCAGTTACCGTCATGGTGCATCACGAGTACACCAGCGGCCTCTCCAACCCTTTCAACTCGCCCTTCCGGGAGTGATACAGCGGGTGAGAATTCATATCATCTGTCCGCTCCTTAACTCCTATAATTTACCCGTGTTTCCCCCAAACCCATGTCACCCTCCTTTAAGAGGACTTAGTCATTTTCATAAAACATAACACTTTCCATTTCTTTTCTTTCCACAGTTCATAACATATTTGGGACATGCATCGCCTTGTGCATTCCCTTTCTCATTTCACATGAAACGTATAACCGAATTCACATCATCATTTTGCATGTGCCAAGAACATAAACCACATATCACCATGTAACAGAAATAAGTAAGAATATTGATAGCAAGTTTAACCTCAAGAAGAGCTTAAAACAACATTCAAATCTTTCAGCTTGTTGGAAAAGCAGAACAGTTAGATTAATAAGCACATTTCTACATAATTTTGTATCAAACATGCATATACAATACAAATGAAAGTTGTAGATATAGTTGTGTTGGATTCACCTATAAAGTTTCATGCAGAAATATGAACTGGGTGACTTATGGTGAATTGTTTGGTAAGACCTGACGATTCTGTTTTTCAGACAGATTCTAAAGGCTATAAAGATTGCTGGTTTAGTACATGTTACAGTTAGAATCTCGAAAATGTGCACTCACAGAAAGTTGTGGAAAAAGTTGTTATCGATCCAACGAGACCAAGTTCATCAATTTCTATGGAGTGTGCAAAGACTGATCTATGTTTTGTCAAACTGTGTACAAACTGGATGAAATTCCGGCATGTTGTAAAGACGAAATTTTTACTCTTAATTGCAATCTGAATTAACAAATGTTCTAGACATGAAAGTTATAGGTAACAGTCAAATATTTAGGCCATAAAAGTTTCAGAGCGAACTCAAGTCTAGATTAGAAGGACTAAGCAGAACAATCAGCATGTAAATCTGTCCAGAATTGCTCACCGCACAAAACCACCCAAAACTCGGGATTACTCACCGTGCACAACCATACAAAACTCAGGATTACTCACCGCGCACAACCATACAAACTCAGGATTGCTCACCGCGCACAACCATACAAACTCAGGATTGCTCACCGCGCACAACCATACAAAACTCAGAATTAACATAACAAAAGGTAAAACCACAACAACAACCATCATGAAACTAAGCATGCAACTCTAATACTAGTTGGAGATGGAATCCTACCTTAGGGGTGATGAGAGACAAGGGGGTAGCCCAAATCCCTATGGCGCCTCCTCCTTCAAACCTTCTCCTTCTCTAAATCCTTCCTCTCCTCCACATGCTCCCAGAATAAGCAACAGCACCAAAACGCCGACAGTGATGCTACGGGGGTGTGCAGAGTGAGGGTGGCGTAGCCCTCCGGGTGCTCAGTCTCCCTAATGTCTAAGAGATAGCAACGGGAAGGGATGAATTCGGTCTGATCTTTGGAAAGAGAGTGAGTGAATGAAACCTTTCTTTCTTATTCTTAGAGTAGCCACCTCATCTCCCTAAAATCCTCTAAGCATGTCACCAAGCCTTGGGTTAGGTAAGGATCAAGGAGCTATTGACACATCAAAGGGTGAGGTGTCACTTAGGTAAAATATTAGGATTTTGTTTTTTAAAAAATAACTATACCCACAAAAAACACATGCAATACTTACTCATCAAGACATTAGATTCCACACATATATTTGATTTAATAAAATCATGTCATACAAATTATTTAAAAATAATTTTTAGCTTGACAAAATTAAATAAAATACATAAGGACTCCCAAAAATTTATACGCATATATATATACGTCCAAGAATGTGTATTAATACACGTAAATGAATTTTGGGGTCATTACACTGGCCCTGGTGGCCACCCCTGTCGACTCCGTCGAGTCGTCCTTGGCGGGGGCCGGGACGCACTGTTGAACCTCCCGGTGGGCCTCGAGGTTATGCTTGGGGACTCGGTTTTTGTCGACCGAGCCGTGGCCACCCAGTTGGCGCAGAGCTCCGTCCTTCCGAGTGACCGCTCTCTCCTGAAGAGGGCTCCCTCTGACCGACTGACGGACTCTTTAGTCTGGCAGCTTCAGCAGGTTGGTCGCTCTGCTGCTTTCAATCTTGTCTTGTGATTCCTCTGGCTCACCTTTTTCATTTTACAGGCTAGTGTGATGGCCGTTGAGGTGCAGCGCCGGGCGGCACAGGCGTCCAACCTCGAGGAGTCTCTGGCACAGGAGCACTTGAGGGCTGGAGCAGCCGAGGTGGCAGCCAAGGAAGCCCGCATGGAAGCTCGGCACCTGCGGCGCCGGGTCAATGAGCTCGCCTCCGAGGTGCTGGACCTGTAGGGGGCACTGGCTGACTCTCGGTAGTCGGCCCAGGAGGCGGAAGAAGCGTTCCGTTGGGAGAGTGGCGAGCTCTGTAACGAACTAGGGGCCCTGCGTGAGGCGCTGGCCACGTACCCCACCCTGCTCGTCGAGGAAGTGGAGAGAGTCTACGATGGGGTCCTGAGGCCGCAGATTGCGGAGGCCCTCAGGGACGCCTTCGGCACCTACGAGCACCTCTTGGCCCCCAGGATCGTGGAGGTCTTCCGTGACTCTTTCTAGAGGTTCGAGGAGCACGTCCGACAGTTGCTTCTCTGACCTCCGCCAGGTCCCAACGACATTTCCCGCTCCGAGCAAGGCGAGGTGCCAGAGGACGCCTCCTCACGGGCCCCGGGCCCCTAGGCGGCGTTTCTTCCTTTTTGTTTCCCTCCCCATCCTTTTCCTTGTAATACAAAACAATTTTTGGGATGCAATGTATAAAGAATTTTTGTTGGTCCATGTACCTCTCTGCCTTTCGCCATTTTCCTTGTTGTCTGGGCCTTCAATTGGCAGAGATTTTTCGCAGAGGGGTAAGACTATTGGTCCTTGGAGCCGCAGTCGTGCTCAATCCTGCTGAGGGGGGTGAGCCACTGAAGTCCCCCCATCATTCGTCGTGCGTGCGAATGGTCCTTGGGGTACCGTCTTGATTGGGCCACTCGACTAGTGTCTCTGGGGCGTTTCTCGGCCGACCTGCTGTGGCTTTCCCTTCGTCCGTGATCCTCAGGCCAATCGGATGACCTCCTTGTGAACAGGGGGCTTGCCATCAGTCTTATGGTCGGTCGGGGGATCAGCCTGCTAGGGGAGTCGCCCCCAGCCCCTCGGCTGATCGGATTGTCTGAGCAGCTGTGGGAGCTATCCCAGGCTTACATCCAACCGATGTTCCGACCCTGCTGGGGGAGTTGCCCCCAGCCTTACGAGCGGCCATATTGATCTGCCCGCTGGGGGAGTTTCCCTCAGGCTTACGGTCGATCGGGTCGGCTGGTCGGCGGGGGGAGCTACCCCTCGGCTTATGACCAACCGGTGGTCTCGCCTGTTGGGGGAGTTGCCCCGAGCCTTACGAACGGGCTTGGTGATCGGCCCTCTGGGGGAGTTGCCCCAGCCTTACGGTCGATCAGGTCGGCTGGTTGGCGGGGGAGCTACCCCTCGGCTTATGATCAACCGATGGTCCTGCCTGCTGGGGAGTTGCCCCCAGCCTTACGGACGGGCTTGGTGATCGGCCCGCTGGGGGAGTTGCCCCCAGCCTTACGGTCGATCCGGTCGGCTGGTCGGCAGGGGGAGCTACCCCTCGGCTTATGGTAAACCGATGGTCCCGCTTGCTGGGGGAGTTGCCCCCAGCCTTACGGACGGGCTTGGTGATCGGCCTGCTTGGATTAATATGCCTTATATCACAAATACATGTTACAAATTCTAGGATTAATTTATACTTATGTGTGCATGCATTAGCTTAATAATTATGAAGATCATGTGACCGCTGCCATTTGTTATGTAATATAACAATGTATGACATCACCTAGTGGTCTAATAAATCATTAGCACAAAAATGATGATTTTATTTATCCAATGAATCTGTGATGCAAGTAATGTGTTATAAACATGTTTTCTGAGTACAAAATTTGCATGAATGTCTATATTGTGGTTTTAGATCGGCCTTTTAAGTCCCACATTTTATTTTTCATGCACTTCTCTTTGAAGAATTTCATGGGACCTATGTGATTTCCAAAGTTGTGATCTTTCTTTTTCAGTTATGTAAAAGGTACTGAATAATTCGGACTTTAAACATTATGTTGTGGTGACTGGCCGATCAATATAATTAGTCTATTCATTTTAAAAATTACCACTGCAAGATATAGTTTATAGTTTTTATATCAATTCATGCAATTGTGCTTATAAATAATTTTGTATAATGGCTCATGTCGCAATTATTGTTTCAAATCCTTGAATAATTATAATTGGCAATTGGACTTGAAGTTCCACTGAAATGCCAATACCCTTCTTCCCTTATATAAACAAATAATTGAATGCAAAGTGGTAAATGCGAAAGTTATTATTTCAATCATCTAGACATAAGTCTTAAAAGATGAGCACCCCCACGGTAAATAGATCCTACAAGATCTAGGGTCTAATTAATATGGACACCTAAATGTTGTCATATCACCGCTAAGTGATCTCACCTCACGTGGAATGATTCTTATATCTAGACCCGAGCAATAATTCTATTATGAACAATAATAAATAATAAGATACTCTGAAGTTCTGACTTAATATAATCACGTCTAAAGTCATGACTTGACAGAATAAGTGAGAAACATATAAATGAATGAGTATCACACCCTTGCATTTTCCCTCTGAGTCATGTTTCTTCTTCCACAACTGAAAAAATGGAAGAAAATAAACAGTGGGAGCTCACACCCTAGAAACTGTCTCCTTAGTGAGACTAATGTTTCTTCTTCCAAAAAAATTTATAAAAATTGGACGAAAGAAATAGGGGGAGCTCACTTCCTTGTATCTACCTCCTAAATGCGACTAATGCTTTCCCTCTCCAAGAAATTCATAAATGTGGAAAAATGGAAATATATAGAGCACAAAAATTACAAGGAACAACAAAGTGGGGAAGGGAAAATATAGTATAGCTCGACAAGGAATAGTAATGGCTAATGTCCAGTAAGGACGGGAAAGATCTATATATGTCATTACTGTATAATATGCCCAAACAATTGCAAGATTTATATAAAGCCAGTCTAAAGACGAAAGCTGATATAAATCTAGCCATTGTATAATTAGCTATTCTTCGAGCACATTAAATTTTTTGAAAACAATAATTTACTTGACTAGTTGCTAAAATATAATTGTCAGTAGTATTTTAGATTGCAATTAAATATACTTCAATGCACTGAAATAAATTGTATGCAGAGTTTTCCGTGCATGCCATATTTTGATATTAAATGGTTATGTTTTATATTGAAGTTTTTTTTGCAATGATTATACTTGCTACATATTTGACTTATTGAGCTTGTAAAACAAACTGTAGATAATTAAACCATCCACATGATTACTTATGGTGCATGCTATCAAAAGCATCCCACTCTAACGATAGTACTGAAGTACTATCTTAAGAAGTTTGAATTGAGGATCAAACATTGCAAGTATGTAAACTCTTGTACAAAATGTGAGGATGCCTAGTACTCTCAGAAAATATGGAAAAAGAAAAGTTTCAAGGATCTTCGTCGATACGAAATCCATAATGAAACTAATGAAATGAATTTACCAAATATTTGTATTTAACGACTCAAGATAATTAATGGCCTGAGGACCATACTTGAGCATTTGAATGTACCTTCATACAATACGAAATTAGAAAAATGGAGCAAAATTAATGGAGCATACAAATGTGCCCGAACTCGTCTAAGTTTATACTTCGAGACGAGTGGCTTAGACACCCAGGATCAGTGATGATGCACTCTATCATATCCCGATCCCATGAAAATAATATGAAGAACCCGAAGATTCTTCAGAAGGGTGAATCTCCATTTTATGAAGTGAAAACCAATCTTCTTTAAATTAAAATAATACGACTTTTTCCATGAGAGTACTTGAGGGATATTTATCCACTCCACGTAATGGACCGATAAAGTACCTTACCGTACTTATCATCATCCATATGGTCATAAGTAGGCCAATTATCCAACCGTAGTCTAGCTTTTCTAAAACCTACTTAGACAAATTATCATAATTGTGGGCACAATGGATAAAACTGGGATGCATGTAAAAATAATTTGCAATTGGAATAAAAATTGAACACCTTGAAGTATGTGTTCACACCCAAAATGGTTTTAAAAATTCGATTGTTAAAAAGACTCAAATGTATTACTCATCCATAAATTCCAGTTGTTGGTGTCTGCATGGTGCCATCCAATCTTGCATGCTGCTTAATAAATTAGACTCAGACCTTATGGGAATCAGAGTCATTCTCCGATGCGACTAGCATATGGACACCACGAAATATCTCTCATTTGAGGATTTTGGTGTGCAGTATACATCCCCATAGCACCACAGAGAATAAAATGAGGACATCAACGCCATCTTGGAATCCATATTAGGTTTGATACACCATGTATACCTTGCACCCCAAAGGGGGAGGCGTTAAAAGCACGTCTTATAGACCGTGCATATATGTGTCTACATTTCCAGTATTAGGCTCAACTCTTTTGATGCATGAAGTCTTACTGATCATTCAAAATAAATAAACAAAAAAATCTATGATCCGAAAATTATGAAATATGAAAATGAGATCCTGAAGATCCATCACATTCAAGAAAACTGTTCAATATTTATCGGAAAGAGTCATTAACAATAAGAGAATTTTCGGATCACACATCCCTGATGCTAATATTACAGCTAGAATTGACATTCTCGAGAAATGATGTAATCCACCAGCAGCAGAAGTGGCTGTTCCTCAAAGAGGCAAACCACCAAGCTCCATGGGTAAAATTTCTGGAAAGAGGAAGACACCTGTAGGCCTTGAGTCAATACTACCACATGACAATGAGCTCATGTCCATACCCTCACCCCTGCTGAAATCCTCTAAACTGGAAAATCCGGGAAAAACTTAAATGAAATGAAATGGTGTACGTACAGGGAAGGTGTTGGCAGGAAGAACACAATTGTCGACAATATATTCACTTATCATATTGCCAATTACATCGCAAAAGTGATGATAACTATGTAATATCGTTCCATACGTAGAGATTGGCCAAATATAGAACGATGCAATAAAAGATGAGTTGCACTCGCTTATGAAACATGAAGTGTTCGGACATGAAGTCCAAATTCCAAAAGGTGTCAAACCTGTGGACATAATAAGTATTGTATAAATAAAAATATAAGTACAAAATTGTATACTATAAGGTACAACCTATAGCCCAAGGGTTTTCGCTGAAACTTGGGAATAAACAACTAAGGTAAGCTAGACTCATTTATAAAAATGATGCATTAGATTCCCTAATAATAAATTGTGAATACCTTACGATTTGGCAAATGAAATTTTGGATATGCTGATATTGGATGTTGTGACAACATACCTCTAAGGATATCTTGACAAAGCTATATTCCTTAAAATGCATGAATAGACTTCGAGACATTTATTCTATTGAAAAAGTAATAAAATATGGTAAAACCAATTGAATCACTTGACAAAGTAAGGGTTCCTACTAAAGGTTGTCTTTGCATCTTTATAAAGAGTAAAGAACATGATTTGAGATCATAGTTGTAAACAGCTTAAATCTCATTTGATCTCCTGAAGAGAAAACCAAAATATATGTTCTAGCCTGACTATCAAGGACCTAGGCAACATAAAAATATGTCATGACTCATAGATTTGTTATCAAAAAGATAAAATCATGTTACATTAAACTTCGTACACCCAGAGTATATTGAAGAAATTACAACAATGACCATTGTCATACAATAAGTACACATATGGTAGTACATTTACTAGATGTACATAAAGACCCCTTCCCTCAAATGGAAGAGGAAGAGGATATTATAGGTCCAGATGTCCTTATCTAAATGCAATCAGAGCACCTTGGCTAACTAGACGCGTTTCGATATAGCAGTTGCATAAAATTCACTCGCCATAATCAATTTTACGTCTACAAAGCACTACTAGACTGAAGTTAAGTATCTTCTGCGCTACCTCCAAGGGTCGATAGATTTGGGTTTATATTATAAAGAATTATATATCGTCTTTACTTATGCAGATGCATGTTACAGCTCTGATTCCCATAATGAGAAATCACAAACTGGGTACCTACGGTGGGACAACCATCTACTGTAGATCTACAAAGCAAACTATGAAGGCAACATCATCCTACCATTATGAGATCATCACCATTCCAGAAACAAATCAAGGGCGTGTTTGTGTGCGCTTAGATGTACATCATATCCCAGTAACGACTGGGTAAAAGGTTGGTGATTTGGAGCTAACCACAAAGCCTGAAGATAAAGCCTTATGATTAACCCAACTTTGAGGAAACCACATCAGAGGCGACAAAACAAAGCACTCCTCTCCAGATTTTTTGGATTTAACAGCTGCTTAATGGTAGTGATATTTCTAATTTGTATATATTATCAGAATATTGTAAATAGGAGTAATGAAGAACGCCTAAGAGATCTGAAACCTTAAGGGCTTGCACATATCAGGGGGAGTTAGAGGGAATTTGTACTCTTTTTCATTAGATATGGTTTTTCCCATAGGGTTTTCCATAGCCAAATGTTTTAATGAGGCAAATCTTATCAACTCATGATCCTAAAGTATCCACCCCTTGTGATACTCATTTGATGCTCAGAATCCCGAAGAATTCATGAGCTGAGTTCACACTTATGGCTGGATAAGTGGGAGTGTTATGAAGATATCATCTGGTGAGATGATAAGATTTTAATCTATTCAAAAGATTGTATCATATCCATGTATAAACTATCCACGTCCACTATAAATAAAGGCCTGGGGTCTCCCCAAGAGGTACATTCACAACAAAATGGATACTTTAACCAGTTAGTTTATTCTATTAATTTTTAAGTATATATTATAAATTAATAATAGGGCAAAATGGGGGTCAGCTAGCCAATGATGAATTATCTCATTGGCTAGATCACGGGTTGGCCTCTCCCCCATTTTCTAAATTTTATTAAAGTTATGGTACACATACTAAACCCATGAACCCCAAATATATGTGTACACTTGGGGTATTTGACTCTTGCTCCACCCGTTGTAGAAAGTCTATTGTTTTGAAACCGTTGAATTTGAAATTGGTAGATGGAGGTTCAAATAGCGTTGGATTCACTTGATTTTCGGTATGGTGATCATCCATCATGTGTACTACCAATCTCAAGAAAGTTCTAAAAAATTGGGGGTTTGGATATCACACTAACATTGAGAAAATTTTCATCCTTAGCTGGTTGATACCCATTTTTCTCTTAAAATAAGTACTCACTACTAGAAAACTATGCATCATAAATGGACTAGAATTAACCTGTGCACACAGTACACTGAGAAAAAAAACCCCACAAAGAGGATGCGGTGAACATGCGCAACAAAAAAGGAGTGGGAAATATGGGTCAGCGTGCCGGTATCGTCGGGAAGCAAAAAGTGCAAAGTCCGGTGGTTAAAATGCAAAAAACCTTGCAGTGGCAAATATGTAAATAAGTGATTGGGTTTTTTGGGTGAATGGCAAACATGTAATTAAGTGGGGTTGGGGTTTTTTTGAGGGGATGAGAAACATTTAAATAAGTGGCTTAGGGAAGAGGTGGACGGTGAGGTGGAGGGGGTCATGTGGTGGGTGATGCCCACCTTTGTCATAGTCATATGTTACCATCTACTTAGGACAACTTCACCAATTATATAATTGATTTGGCAATTGCTGGTGTTATTTTGTTTGTGCACTAATTTTTAGTTAACGACATTTAAATTAATGTTGAGGAGCTATTGGACCAATGGTTAAGCCTGTTGAACTCACATTATGTATTTTACATAATCTGACAATACAAATGTGTCAAATGCTGTGTAAAAGATCTTTTTTGTCTGAATTCGCCCTCCATTTAGCATGTTTCTCTTCAAATTCTATTTCTATTCTTGCCTATTGTCTTCATACATTTTTGGTTTTATGTTATATTCATAACCTTAATGTTAAACACAAAAAAAATCAAATGCAATAAATTTTAAAAAGATACAATTTCTTATATAAACTATTACTTGTTGTGAAAGGAAAGGTAGGGAAATAGGTGTAGGGGGTTAAGAGCCCCCCTACTCTCATATTTATAGCTTCAATGGTGGGCCGGATACCCAATGGGCCTCATGGGCCTATTCATAACACTTCCCCTTATACAACCAACATTGAATAAAAAGTGGATTCTTCAGGATCCGAGTTAGGATAACTGCCTTGTTAAATAAAGAACAGTTAATCCATAACTTCCCATGTTTTAGGGATGTGTCTAGGGGTGGATACTTCAGGATCCAGAGTCAACGAGGTTGCCTCGTCAAAACCTTGACTACAGAAAACTGTAAGGGACCCTGCGGGGCTACACATACACTAGAGGGGGGGTGGTGGTGAATAGTGTAATAGCAAGCAAAGTGCTTAATTAAAAGTTACTAAAATTACAGCACAATAAGCCGCGGAAATTAAACAGAGTGCTCAACAACAACAATCACAAACACAGAGATTTTACCCTGGTTCCCCAAAACTTAGGTACATACAGCCACACCAGTATTCACTATAATTCCTACACATTGAAGTGAATACAAAATCCCACAAAGGGATACACTTCCACAAAGAGAGAGAGACCTCACCAAGAGGATTTAGGATTCTCACACAGAGAAATCCTTACTCTCACACAGAGAGACCTCACACAGAGGATTTGTTCTTTCACACAGAAAGAACCAAACTCCCACCAAGAGAGTAACTCCCACAAAGAGAGTAACTAATTTCCACAAAGAGAATTAGGGTTTCGAAACAAAAACAAAACGAAACAACACTTACCTATGCCTTGATATGATCTTACCAATGTGAAGAATAATGCATGCAAGTGAATGGCCAAGTGCTTGAGATTAGCTTTGATTGCACTTGTTGATCTTTCTCTCTTCTAGGAATGAATCCTAACACTTCTCACTTAAGTGTATGAAAATGAAGAGAAGAAAGATGATATCCAAGAAAGGAATGAGGTTGAAATCCCTTGGAGAAATTCCCTAGAGCTTAGCTACAATAACATAAGATTGAAGCTCTAATGAGGGAATGGGGGAGGAGTGGCTTAGAGAAGAGATTAAATGATCTTCTATGATTTCCTAACCCTTTCAAGAGTTCTAAAAGAACTAAGCCCACTCCTATATATAGGAAGCCAAGAAGAGCCACTAAACACAGCCAAAAACCCAAAGGGAAGAAATATGCAACGGCTAGATTTTGGCAGTTTACGGCACAGACAGTCGACTGATGAACAAATGACAGTCGACTGGTCAACGGCTAGAAAAATCCAAACGGCTATAATCTGAGCCAGGACAGTCGACTGTAGAAGACTACACAGGCGACCGTAAAATAGACAGTCGACTGTATAACCTTCAACAGACGACTGCTGCATGGATGGAAGAAAAACAAAGAGTTGCATCTTCCTCCCAGTATGCCTACAGGCGACTGATTACCAGAGTACAGTCGACTGTAAAATAGACAGGCGACTGTTTCTCCTTCATCAGTCGACTGCTGAATAGGATGGAGAAAACCAGAGAGAGATGCATATTTCGCACTTACGCCTTCCAGACGACTGATATCCATTTCACAGGCGATTGTAAATATACAGACGACTGTAAAAACTTCATCAGGCGACTGTCTTGCATATTGGGATGAAGACCAGAAAATGCAAGAAGCGCACAGGAGACTGTAAGAATACAGGTGACCGGCGCCCCGTTTACGGTTTGGGCGCGGTGTCATTTTACCGCAAGTGCACGGTTAGTGTAGGGTGCGGGTTTATCGAACACAGGGAGGTGGATGGCTTGAGTGGCTACTAGCCTCGCCTAGGTCGTGTGCTAGCTACGCAGATAATGTGGGTGAAGTGCAGAAATAAAAGAAAGAAATGAAAATGACACAAAATGAATCCCCGCTAACACGGGCTAGAGCACTCATGACACTTGGCATTTGACTTGATCCAGGGTGAGACATTGCCCCACAAGGTGGTACCTAGCGTCCATGGCCCGATATTCCGGTCGGTGCCAAGCACGCTAGGCCTACCCGGTTCCGGACGGTGGGCACTCCCGTGTCCATTAACACCTTCCGCAACCGGGAGCATTAAGGCCACAATGATATCTCCCAACACTTCGTCCAAGCCGCTCCCGCGCGCGAGGACTCGATGTCTACGCTGGGGGCGTGAGCTATGGCTAGGGGGTCAACCGCCAAGTTTATTCCCCATTGGCCCGACGGTCAGAGGCGGTCTTTCTCCCGCCAATGACAATGAAACACCCCCGCGTAACCCTAATGACCAAATAGGTCAAATGTGATTTCTAGCAATACATTGAAGCGGATCTTGACAGGACAAGCACCGGACCCCAATCCCCAACACATCTAGTGTGTCGTCGTACGAATTGGACCCAGATTGCTAGAAATCCCCATTGACACATTTCATCGAACACGTGCCATGCAACCAAGTCTAATGAAACAACCCAAGCATCAATCCTACCCTAACCCATATTAGGGTTCATCAAAACTACTCAATGGTGAATAACATATAAACAAACAGCACAAAAGACATATAAACTTTCACCATCAAGCAAAATAAACACAATACAAACAATGGAGAAAAAGAGAAGAAAATACTTATCTTGAGTTTGAATCTTCAATCCAATACAAGATTTATTACAATAGAAAAGATAATCTAACCTAATCTAAACTTACAAGAGAAAGGGGCAAAAAGCCCTAGAAAAACTGAGAAGAACCTCTCTCCAAGTCGTCCCCCAACTTCTATTTATAAACCCCCCAAAAAACCTTAACAGTTCGGGTCCAGAACTGTCAAAAAAGGCCCACCCGATCGGGTGGAAACTCACCTGATCGGGTGGAATAAACATAGAGCTCAGATTCGCAGAAACAGATCTCACCCGGTCGGTTGACAAGTCAACCGATCGGGTGAAATGAAATTCCAGACTGCAGCCAGTTTCAGCACATAGCTGCGCTTAGAAAATTCCAGAAAAATCTAGAAAAATCGGATTTGGGCATGCGACCTATCGTTGGAAAGCTAACGACGATGCCGACGCTAGAGAAATAAGAGATCACCCAAAATCCTTCTGGAATGATAGCAGATCTGCAATGAATGAGCAGAGGTGCGCGAAAGGGGACGAAAAGGCCACCCGATCGGTTGAAATGTCAACCGATCGGGTGAGCAGCTTGTTGCTTCGGCCGTCGCCTTCGGCGAGCTTTCACCCGATCACATGAACCGGTCGGGTGAGTTCTTGAGTGACCGGTTGGATCTTGGAGCAGTCGGGTGAATCGATCGGTTCGGCGTCCGTGTCTTCAGCTCTTCATCTTCAGCTACAGATGAACCGATCGGGTGAGAGTCACCCGATCGGTTGGCATTTTGCTTGAGAAAACAGAGAATAGGCCCCTGCTGAACCGGTCTGCGAACCGGTCGGGTGACTTCCTTATGAGCTGTGGCAGAGACCGGGTGGTGCATGCGTGCATCACCCGATCGATTGGAGATGACCCGATCGGTTGGAGATGACCAACCGACCGGGTGAGGGGCTGAAAGATGAATTCTTCAATGTTTGACCCACTGGATCACGCGTGACTTCTCCCGTTGCTCCGGGGACTTGGGATATCATCGTTAAACGTCCCCTACATGGTCAATCCCTTGCAATCATGGATAAACAAAGAAAAGTGAAAGAAAACGAGAAAATACAAGAAAACGAATAAAAGACTGCGGAAAAACACGGAGAAACACAAAAGAAAACGTGCGTGAATATATGAAATATAAACGCATGTCAAAATCCCCCAAGCTGAACTCTTCCTCGTCCTCGAGGAAGACGAGTGAGAGTAGGAGCTCGGAAGGGAAAAATAGAGAGGAAGAAAGAAAAAGAAAACTCTATATCCTAGATCACCCGTTAGGGCCAACAAAATCAAAAATGACACACCAAGCAAGCGAACGCCAAATCACATCACTAAACCAAGGAATACGAGTCCAGACGAGTGCCGTGGGCCCACACGGTGAAGCGCGAGTGAGCGTGGTCGTGTGCTAGCAAACGGTGTCACTATCTACATTGTGCAATAAAGCTCGATATACACGTACCCAAAGAAAGACCCAAATATCGATTCGATTCGAATAAAGCGGTGAATATATAGCTCAAGCATGCATGAGAATAGAGCAAGAATCGAAACATATCATGCGTCATGGAATCCACAACTAGGGTTAAGGAAATCACCACACTATAGCCTAGATAATAGCCAAAAAGTTCCTAAGCCAAGTGTTTTCAAAAACGATGGGGGTTGAGATGATGTGGAGTAGAACACTCGGTGCAAATTCTCGCCTTCCCTTTATTCTCGGCAAGTAGGGAAAAAAATATTCACACGGGAATTTTTTTTTGGTTTTGGGTATTTGTATATTTTTTTGGATTTTTGGCAATACAATATTTTTTTTCTCTTTTTTTTGGGTTTTTCTTTTCTCTCTTTTTTTTTGGATTTTTGGGTATTGTGATATTTACATGTGTACTCTCCCAAGTGGGAGAACGGTACACGACGAGGGGATGTGCACCAAGTAAAATAAAAAAGAAATCGAAATCTAAACACTTGGGCAAAGGAAATATTTCTCGCTAATCAGAGCATAGGCTAAATGGGTTATCCTAATCCTTGTCTGTGGAATCCCGACACATGCGAATTGAAATATACGATATAAATATAGCATGCGGAAGCAGACAGTAGAAGCAAATACCGCATATTCAAATCGAAGCATGATAATCTAGGGGTAAACCAAGGATAGGTATATAAAACATAATCACAAGGTAGAAGCACACCAAATGCTAGTCACGACACACGACTCTCAAGAAAGCTAAGTGGACCCACGATGCATGAAATGCAAGAGGACTCGGCTTCCTGAGGTTAGTGAATGTGATTATCGAAGCCGTGCTAGGTGTGTGTGAGATTTTGTGGCAATTCATCATATGGGGTCATCTCTAGGAGAGAGAGAGAGAGAGAACAAAAGATGAGAAGAAAAAGAAAACCACGATGGAAAACGACTCAAAAATGAAGAAAAACGACACAAATGACGCACGAAGTGCGACTCCCCCAAGCTGAAACTTGCATTGCCCTCAATGCAATAATAGTTTATATGGGAGGGCAAAGAAAAAGGGGGGGCGCACCGACACAAAAAGTGAAAAACATGAAAAACATATGAACGAAACTAAACTAAAAAAAATAAAGAAAAAGAAACACTCAAATAAAAGATATAAAACACGACATAAACAAACACACGACAACGACACGCGAAAACATGCACACAAAACGATTCCCCCAAGTTGAACATGACAATGCCAGCGAAACGATATGATCAATGTGATGCAGAAATATGCAAGGGAAAGATCGGAAAAGAAAAGAAAGAAATCAAAATGCAGGAGAGACGGTGTGCTCATTCTCCTCGGAAGAGGATGAGGGTGAAATGATAGAAGGGCACGACATGAAGGGTTATTAAGATGCAAAAGCAAACCCTAGATACGCTCCCCTCGCTAATGAGAGGAGACGAGATTATTCAAATCTAAACTAGAAAGCGGTAAATTTTTACACTACTGGATTAGGATACACCTGAGCATAGGCGGATCCAAGATCTGAAGTGGGGCAGGTAGCTGCTCTAACTGCTCATTCTGTGGCTCCGCCAGAAGCGCTGTGCCACGTGTGCCAATGCACCCAAGCAATGCACCTCCAAGCATCCCTCGTAGGTGTCCACCTGTGACCTGCAAAGGACGAGGTGCATTAGTCCATGGCAAGAAATTATTTCCCGAAATAAATGTATCCCAGAGATAATCGTCAACATAAGATGGAAAAATAATAAACGGGTGACGAATACTCCCTGAGAATGGGTCGCTACCCTCTGTACTAGTGACGACCGAATTCTCGCTCTCCATGAGAAGTGGCTCTCTAGGTAGTGACGCACCGCAGCATACCTCAAGGGAAGTAGATCCTGTGTCCTGCGAGAGATATGGCGTGTCAAAAATATATGAGTCTAAAGAAATAGGACGTGAAAAGCGAGACTCAAATGTGGAGTGAGAGTGAGTATGAAAATCTCCCTGAATAGGGGCAATATGCTCAAGTAGATGCTCAGCCGCAGAAGAAGTGGAGCGTGACGGTAGAGGTAGATGTGGCTCGGGCTCCATGAAGTGGATGATCGTATCCAAGCCCTCATGCACATCCTCCTCGACGATATGCTCATGCTCCTCCATCTGCCCGATGTCCTGAATGACATCCTCATGGTTTACCACCGACCAAGGAGGAAGCTGTGACAGAGATGGCTGTGGAGGTGGATGTGGAGCGGACCCCTCGTATGTGGTCGTGGTGTCCTCGTCCTCACGCACATCCTCCTCGCCTGTATGCATAATCTCTGTAAACTCCTCAGTGCGCTCATAGGACTCATGTGGGGTATCCAAATCAAGACAAGAAATCTCTTCCACAGATCCTAGATGAATCTCCCCATCCTCACTATCATCATCAAAAAATGCTTCGTCATCCAAGTGGTAGTGATGGAAAAATGGGGTATCGGCTTGAGATGTGTCTATGGTGGCCGATGGCATGGTGGTCTCAACCATGAAAGTGGGTATATCCTCTCCTTCATCCCCTCTCCTTGGTGTCGGCTCGGTGATTGGTACCATTAAGTTTTGTAATATTTGGCCTTGGTTAAACATGTCACTTTCAAGGAGAGACACGAGGCTTGATTCTTCTTGTGTTTGTGGAGGGGTATAAGGTTGAGGAAATGGATGGAAGGTGTTTGGGCTAAGGTTGTGGGAAAATGTTTGGCCTTGGAGTGGGGGGAGGCTCTCAAGCGTAAATGGGCAATCATAATACTCGTGCCCCGCCATCCCACAAGTCTCACAAACCACAACTGGATAAGGATCGTATCCTCCCATCTGAGCATCGAAATCTGATCTCCACATGGCAATATCAAAGATACCTGGACAACAAAAATAAGAAAACTAGAGAGGAGCGTCAATAGTACAAGAGAATAACAAAAAGATAATATAATAGTGGGGGAAAAATTTCTTGGTTATTGAATATTTTTTTTAAAAAAAAAGAAAAAGAAATTTTTTGTGTTTTTATGCGTAGTCTAACGAACCCAAGCTAAGCTAATATCAAACCGAACGCCTCCCCGGCAACGGCGCCAAAAACTTGACCGGCGCCCCGTTTACGGTTTGGGCGCGGTGTCGTTTTACCGCAAGTGCACTGTTAGTGTAGGGTGCGGGTTTATCGAACACAGGGAGGTGGATGGCTTGAGTGGCTACTAGCCTCGCCTAGGTCGTGTGCTAGCTACGCAGATAATGTGGGTGAAGTGCAGAAATAAAAGAAAGAAATGAAAATGACACAAAATGAATCCCCGCTAACACGGGCTAGAGCACTCATGACACTTGGCATTTGACTTGATCCAGGGTGAGACATTGCCCCAAAAGGTGGTACCTAGCGTCCATGGCCCGATATTCCGGTCGGTGCCAAGCACGCTAGGCCTACCCGGTTCCGAACGGTGGGCACTCCCGTGTCCATTAACACCTTCCGCAACCGGGAGCATTAAGGCCACAATGATATCTCCCAACACTTCGTCCAAGCCGCTCCCGCGTGCGAGGACTCGATGTCTACGCTGGGGGCGTGAGCTATGGCTAGGGGGTCAACCGCCAAGTTTATTCCCCCTTGGCCCGACGGTCAGAGGCGGTCTTTCTCCCGCCAATGACAATGAAACACCCCCGCGTAACCCTAATGACCAAATAGGTCAAATGTGATTTCTAGCAATACATCGAAGCGGATCTTGACAGGACAAGCACCGGACCCCAATCCCCAACACATCTAGTGTGTCGTCGTACGAATTGGACCCAGATTGCTAGAAATCCCCATTACACATTTCATTGAACACGTGCCATGCAACCAAGTCTAATGAAACAACCCAAGCATCAATCCTACCCTAACCCGTATTAGGGTTCATCAAAACTACTCAATGGTGAATAACATATAAACAAACAGCACAAAAGACATATAAACTTTCACCATCAAGCAAAATAAACACAATACAAACAATGGAGAAAAAGAGAAGAAAATACTTATCTTGAGTTTGAATCTTCAATCCAATACAAGATTTATTACAATAGAAAAGCTAATCTAACCTAATCTAAACTTACAAGAGAAAGGGGCAAAAAGCCCTAGAAAAACTGAGAAGAACCTCTCTCCAAGTCGTCCCCCAACTTCTATTTATAAACCCCCCAAAAAACCTTAACAGTTCGGGTCCAGAACTGTCAAAAAAGGCCCACCCGATCGGGTGGAAACTCACCCGATCGGGTGGAATAAACAGAGAGCTCAGATTCACAGAAACAGATCTCACCCGGTCGGTTGACAAGTCAACCGATCGGGTGAAATGAAATTCCAGACTGCAGCCAGTTTTAGCACATAGCTGCGCTTAGAAAATTCCAGAAAAATCTAGAAAAATCGGATTTGGGCATGCGACCTATCGTTGGAAAAATAACGACGATGCCGACGCTAGAAAAATAAGAGATCACCCAAAATCCTTCTGTAATGATAACAGATCTTCAATAAATGAGCAGAGGTGCGCGAAAGGGGACGAAAAGGCCACCCGATCGGTTGAAATGTCAACCGATCGGGTGAGCAGCTTGTTGCTTCGGTCGTCGCCTTCGGCGAGCTTTCACCCGATCACATGAACCGGTCGGGTGAGTTCTTGAGTGACCGGTTGGATCTTGGAGCAGTCGGGTGAATCGATCGGTTCGGCGTCCGTGTCTTCAGCTCTTCATCTTCAGCTATAGATGAACCGATCGGGTGAGAGTCACCCGATCGGTTGGCATTTTGCTTGAGAAAACAGAGAATAGGCCCCCGCTGAACCGGTCTGCGAACCGGTCGGGTGACTTCCTTATGAGCTGTGGCAGAGACCGGGTGGTGCACGCGTGCATCACCCGATCGGTTGGAGATGACCAACCGACCGGGTGAGGGGCTGAAAGATGAATTCTTCGATGTTTGACCCACTGGATCACGCGTGACTTCTCCCGTTGCTCCGGGGACTTGGGATATCATCGTTAAACGTCCCCTACATGGTCAATCCCCTGCAATCATGGATAAACAAAGAAAAGTGAAAGAAAATGAGAAAATACAAGAAAACGAATAAAAGACGGCGGAAAAACACGGAGAAACACAAAAGAAAACGTGCGTGAATATATGAAATATAAACGCACGTCAACAGGCGACTGTAAATTGAACTTCAGTCGACTGATGCGAAAAGCTCAAGATGAGTCAATAGAAAAGTTGACTTGAGCTATGCATCACAGTCGGCTGTAGAAGTCTCGACAGGCGACTGGAAATCACCCAGTCGACTGTAAAACCTTCAGCAGGCGACTGTAGGAGAGCCAGAGACTCCAAATGAGTCTTTGGGCTAGATAAACCTATTAGGTTGGATTCTATGATAATCTTAAGGCTCACTAAGATGGTTAAATGCAAATGCATGAGGGTAAGACCATCTATCAAGGCATTACAATGATCCTAGACTCAAAAAGAGAAATGCAAGTAATTGAAATTACATGGATTACATATTGCATCTCCTAGAGTCTAAGTCTTCAAGCTCATTATACCTTGATGCTCCCTATCATCTCCAAGCTTTGGCACTCCTTGATGAGCTTCCCTTCATCAAGCTCCAAGCTTTGGCAATGCTCCTCTAGATGTCCATCCATCATCATGCTCCAAGCTTTGGCTTCATTAGATGATCTTTATGACTTCATCCAAGCTTGAGCACACCATCACTCTTGGAGATCTTTAAGATATCCCTTGTAATATCCTCCAAGCATTATGCTTTGTCTCATCAACATATAATCATTAAGATAAACTGAGACTAAAACATAAGAATGATCAGTACACTAACATAATGTATTGATCATCATCAAAACAACGTTAGTCTTGAACCCAAGAACTAACAAAATCCCTGTGGGAAAAAACCAGTAGCTAAGGGAAAAGAGTACAACTCTGCAGTTGACTCCCCCTCATCTGACCAAGTTTCAGGCTTGCAGATTTCTTATGAATCAATACATCAGTCTCCTATGTATCTAAGTGTTCATAGTCCTCTCATCCTGACCCAGTTTACATTTCCTCACTCTCCTCATCCCAATCCCATATACAAGTTTCTCAAAGATACTAGTAGGCAGGAATTTGGTAAGCAAATCCGCCAAGTTATTACATGATTGGATCGTCTGCAGCTAAATCTGCTTTTGCTTCTGAAGGTCGTGCGTCCAGAAGAACTTGGGGCAGATATGCTTCGTCTTGTCGCCTTTGATGTAGCCGTCCTGTAGCTAGGCTATACATGCTGCATTGTATTCATGGAGTGGAGTAGGCGCAAGAACATCGGTCATCAGGACGGTGGAGGTGAGAATGTGCTGGATCACAGAGCGTAGCCAGAAACTCTCCTTGCTTGCTTCATGGATCGCTAGAAGCTCTGAGTGAGTGATTGAGACGGTTGTCATGGTCTGCTTTACAGATCTCCATGATATGGCAGTGCTGCCATAGGTAAACATGTATCCAGTCTGAGACTTCTCTGTTTGATGATCGGACTTGTAACCTGCATCAGCATAACCAACTAAACCAGTTGATGCCCCATTCCTGCAGAATAGACCTAAGTCTATGGACCCTTGGAGGTAGCGCAGAAGATGCTTAAATCTGGCCCAGTGCCGTTGTGTAGGTGCAGCACTATATCTGGCTAGTAAGTTGACTGCAAATGCTATGTCAGGGCGAGTGCAGTTAGCCTGGTAAAGGAGTGCACCGATAGCACTTAGATAAGGCACTTCAGGGCCTAGTACTTCCTCCCCCTCTTCCAGCGGCCGGAAGGGGTCTTTATGTGCATCCAATGATCTGACGACTATAGGGTTGCTGAGGGGGTGTCACTTATCCATCTGAAACTTTTTCAATAAGTTCGATGTGTAAGTAGACTGGTGTAACAGGATCCCATCGGTGAGATGCTCTATTTGAAGACCTAAACAGAATTTTGACTTTTCGAGGTCTTTCATCTCGAAGGTTTATGTCAAGCTTCTAGAAATCTCAGCGATCTCTTCAGGAGATCTGAAGAGGTTCAAGTCGTCCACGTAGACGGCTATAATGACAAATCCTGTTGCCTTTGCTCTTATAAAGATGCAAGGACAGACTGGGTCATTTGTAAATCCTTGTTTAGCAAGGAAATCGCTCAGTCTGTTATACCACATCCTTCCAGATTGTTTTAGACCATACAATGATCTTTACAGTTTCACTGAGTAGATGTCACGTTGTCTCTCTTTTAGTGCTACAGGCAAGGAATAACCGGCATGCAATCTCATATAGATGTCTCGGTCTAAGTTGCCATATAGGTATGCAGTCACGACGTCCATAAGCTGCATATCTAAACCCTCTTGGTCTGTTATGCCAAGGAGGAATCGGAAGGTGATCGCGTCCATGACCGGGGAGTATGTGGCTTCAAAATACACCCCTGGACGTTGGGTAAAACCCTGCGCTACAAGACTTTCTTTGTAGCGAATGATCTCATTTTTTTCATTTCATTTTCTAACAAATACCCATTTATAACCCACAGGTTTTACACCTTTTGGTGTCTGGACTATAGGTCCGAAGACCTTGCATTTGGTGAGTGAATCCAACTCCACTCCTATTGCTGCTATCCACTTTGGCCAATCATCTCTGCTTTGACATTCTGTCAGAGAGCGTGGTTCAATATCATCGTCATAGTACGCGATGTTGATGGCAATATTACACGCAAATGTGTCATCTATGGTTGTGCTCTTTCTGTCCCAATACTCCCCAGTTCGTACATAGTGTATCGAAACTTCATTTTCTCCCGGTTTTTCCTCTGTTTGAGAGTTTGGGAGAGATGTGGTAGCATGTCTTATATGATATTTGTTTACCATTACCAAGGGTCCTACTCTTTCGAGAGACTTGGTCCTTAGATCCCGGTGGTCGCCCTCTCTTTTTGAGAGGTCCAACCATTTCTGCTGCAGGCGGATTGCATCCATTTTACGGTATGTCAATCCTACATGGAGTGTTAGCAGTAGGGATGTGTGATCTGACAATCTTCTGGTTGTCAGTAAATTTATCCGGCAAGAGATGGACAGTGTTTTGGATATGGAGAATCTTCAGGACCTCCTCCTCATACTGGCTTGTAGGCGGATCAAAGTGACATAATGTCTTTGTATCCCAAGTGATACAGTCTGAAGCTTCGGGCTTCTTTGTCGATGAGCCTAGTCTTGGAAATGATGTTTCATCAAATTCACAGTCTTCTAGACGTGCCTTGAAAACGTTTCCCGTAAGAGGTTCAAGGAATCTAATTATGGAGGGGGTGTCAAACCCAACATAAATGCCTAGGCAACATTGTGGACCTATCTTTGTCCTTTGTGGTGGTGCTATAGGGACGTATACTGCACAACCAAATATTCTCAAGTGTGAGACAATTGGTGGGGCTCTAAGTGCTAGTTGCATTGGAGAAGATGACTGACCTCCAGAAGGTCTTAATTTTATTAAAGGTGCAGCATGCAAAATTGCATGACCCCATGCATTCACTGGCAGCTGGGATTGAAGTAATAATGGACGAGCAATCCATTGCAGTCTCTTAATTAGAGATTCTGCTAACCCGTTTTGGGTGTGAACATGTGCTACAGGATGTTCGACTTCAATTTCCTGTGCTTGGCAATAGTCTAGAAAGACTTGTGATGTAAACTCCCCC